>CANYBF010655932.1:0-10380 GCA_948192965.1 Dalechampia spathulata
AGACATAGATCAATTATCCATATGAAATCTCACTGGCAAGGTCTCCAATGAACTAGTATTATACTACTCATCCACATATTCACTTTAGACATCTCATGTCATGATGAATGAGAATCATCCCTAAATAGGAAGTGTAACATGTGCTGATCTTTCCATATTAATAATTTCCATTCTTATTAATACCGTGATCAGGGATATTTAGATATTGAACATTTGCATACAAAAAGAATCTCATTCCATAAACTCTTTATGGATTCTTTTGCACTGTTCCAATATCATGGACTTTAATATATAGTTTAATACTCCAAGTAAAACAAGTTCATGTAAACCATTGTACTATATAATGAATAATGCCTTTATTAATGAAAACGTATAGTACAAATACACATGATGCTCTAGAGCATATACTAACAATTTATAAATAATTTACTAATAAATATTATACAAAATATTAACTTTTTAATTCAAAATAAATTATACAAAATATTAATTTTTTAATTTAAAATAAAGTATACAAAATGTTAATTTTTTAATCTAAAATAAATATAGAATTAACATGATTGTAGCACTAGACATAATTGCAACACTCCCAAACTACACCATTTTATGAAAACATATGAAATAGAAAGCTAAAAAGTTAACATTTCCCTACATTTCTTAAAAACCTTTCATTCCTATGTTTTGAACAAAATGTCAAAACCTTAACATATCTTATGTTCAATTCACTTATTGAAGTAGGAAATTGTGAAAAAGATACATATGGATAAAGAAGAGGAAAGATGTATGAATTTGGCTCTTTAAAATGGTTGGTTTTTAATCTTATAAGATAAAGGTTCAAGCATTTATTTTTGATTTCCCTATTTTAATTATTCTTTCATTTGACATGTATTAGGTCCTTCAACAAAAAGCTTCTGTACAGATACATCAAAGAAGTTGTAAAAAGCAATTATCTCTAATGTGTCAATCTTGATGCAATTGATTGATGAAATTAGGTAATAAGTTATCTATCAATATGGAAGGGATAGAGCTTAACAATTAAGAGATTCCTTTGCTCACCTTGAAAGGATCTCTTTTAAACAATAAATAACATAACCTTATTCTTCCATTTCATTTAAAGGTAATTTTTAAAAGTTTTTTCCAATTGTTATCCTTCTTCACTACTGCTATAGACTTAATGTTCTCTAATTAAAGAATGAGTTTACTTGATACTTTAAACCCATTAAAATGATGATTTGACTAAAGAATGTTGTATGTATTATAATGGTTGAATAAAGTGGCAGGTGGTTCTCTATGCATGTATACTAATTGAACATAGAATGAATGATGGATTAATGAATTAAAAAAGGGATAAGTTAAATGGGATATGTATTTATATGAATGAGGTTACATATGTTGCAAAACAAAAGTCAACTAATTTTTTAAAGTTAATGGATATAGCACATGTAAATTCCATGTTAAATGGAATGAATAGGAATTGTAATTTTGACCAACATCAAAATGAAAGATTGGAAGAGAAATTGATTGAGTGCCATGTATGAATTTAAAAGAAGTGGAGGATGCATGTAATTATTGAATTAACCTTGCATGGTTGTTAAATGAATGTTGGCTAAAAACCTATGTATAAACCTTAATATAAATAAGATAATTACATAATTAATGATAATATAATGACCATGTGTAAGCATGTGCTATAATTAATTCCTATCATAATGAAATATGAAAAAATGAAAAAATCTAATCTTTAAATCTTTGTAAGGTAAAACAATTTTAGAATAAATTAATTATTTCATTTTAAATATTAATATGAATATATGATTTAAATATCATATTATTTTTAATAAATAAATTATATAAATTATATATGATTAAATTTTTTATTTGAAAATGTACAAAATATGGTGATCAATTATATTAGATGTACACCACTCTTTTATGATTAATAACTATTTTACCATTAAAATTGAGACCTACTCCACTTCATAATGATTTCTTCATTCATCAACACCAATATTTTATGAAAAACATACATTTTCATGATATCATATGATTTCTTATATAATACATTTAATTAATGATTATTTAGTAAAAAATATTTAGTTCATCAATGTTAATGAATACGTAAATTGAAAAATCATTAGCATAAATTGAATAAGAGATATAAATGAAAGATATGTATGTAAAATGAAAATATAAATGATCAATATTTATTAATTTAGTATATGTTTTTATACAAAAATTAAAGATATATTGCTTTAAACTAAGTTACATGTAATTAAGTTCTTTTTATAGACTAAGAAATAATCTCATTTATTCCTATATTGTCAATTTTCTTTAGAAATGGATCACCTTCTTCATGAAAAATACATGATAAAGTTAGATTTAACGGTTTATCACTTTATAGGTTACAATCAACACCACATTCCTCCTCCATTATGGTTATTCACTATTGACTTTATTGTATCTTTATTTTTAAAGTTTAGGTTCATGATTGCTTAAAAGAAATATTTAATCTTGAATTTTACTAATTTTAGGATTCATGATTGGTTTACAATGATGGATTTTTTTGTTCTTATATTTTATCATTTATTTCCTATAAGATAAAAAATAAATTTGGATTGATAATGGATGTATGCTAGATTGGAAAATGGGTTTTCAAATCCAAGATTTGTAGAGGGCGTTGAGGAGATTTTGAATTATGCTAAAAAGTCAACATTAATTTATAGATACTGATAAAATAAGATGTCCTTGTAATCATCATAAATGTTAGAATAAAATGTTTTTTTTAATGAAACTATGATTGAAAAATATATGGAAACTTATGGTTTTATAAAAGATTATTATTATTGGTATAATCATGGGGAACCTTATGAGCTTTCAAGTAAGGTTGCAAATAATTCATATGAGGAGACACCTCTTTAAAATTAAGAGGGATAATGTTTGAATACTATGAAATTAATGGTTTATGATTTTGTGAGGCTTACTATTCATCCAAACATGGAGGAAAGACCAAATTCAATAATATGACATCTCTATGATATGCTTAGAGCATCATCATAAGAGGTGTGGCCAGGAAATTCACAAGGTCATTCACAATTATCTGTAGTTGCTCAATTTTTGAATATGAAGGCAAAACATCATTTCTTAAAAAGGTTATATGATGATTTACGTAACTTTATATTTGAATGCTACCTTTTGATAATATAATGGTGGATAGCTTTCATAATACCAAAATATTTATTTATGGTTTTGGGATACTTGTTGAGAAGATTGACTATTGTAATAGTACTTGTATGATTTTTAAGCATGAAGGCATTAATGAAATTAATTGTAAGTATTGTAGTCATCTTCATTTAAAGAAATTAAGGCATGGGCTAGTAAAGTAAAAAATAAAAGTTCAAAGCATATAAGTTGGCATGCAAAGCATGTGAAAGATGGTATCATGTGTCATTATTTAGATGTTCTTGTATAGAACTATTTTAATGAAACACATGTTAGTTTTGATTTTAAAATGAGAAATGTTATATTAGGTTTATGCATTGATGGTTTTCAATCTTATAGTCAATTAGGATAATAATACTCTTCATGGCCTATTATAGTTATACCACATAAATTGCCACTTTCAATGTGCATGAATAAAGAATACATATTCCTATCATTAATTGTTACTAGACTAAAATGTCCTAAAGATAAGTTAGATGTTTTCTTACAACAAGTTATTATTGAGTTAAATGATTTATAGGAAGTTGAGTTCTAAGTATATGATTTTTCTTGTAAGCAATATTTTTAGATGTGAGCTGTATTAATATGGATAATAAGTGATTTTCCTACATTTTTTTATGTTATTAGGTTAGAGTACAATAGGAAAATTAACATGTCCTTATTGCATAGGGGATCCGATGCTTTTACTTTGACTGAAGGAAGAAAAAATAATGGTTTGATAATCATAGGAAGTTTTTACCTCTTAATCATCCATTTAGAAATTAAAAAAAGTGGTTTAGAAAGTGTCAAATAGTGGAAAAGTTACCATCACTTATACTTTCAAGCATAAATATATTTGACATGATTAAGAATTTAAGCTTGCAAAAGTTTATAGAAATGGGTGTAGAAGGAACAAATGCTAGGATTATAAAGAATTATGGATGTGGGTGGTAAGAGAAAAGTATTTTTTAAGGCTTACCATATTGGAAAACAAATCTTATTAGGCATAACCTTGATATGATACATGTAAAGAAGAATGTTTTTTAATAGCATTTTTCACATTATGATGGATGTTTCAAGGAAAACTAAAGATAATTCCAGTTTTAGGGAAGACTTGAAAGAGTTTTGTAATTTGTACAAAGTTATGTATAAGTGAAAATAATAAATACCTAAAGGCATGTTACACTTTGGATAAATGTGCAGAAGAAGAGTTATGTATGGATAAAAGAATTGAGGTTTCCAGATGACTCTGTGTCTAATTTGAGGAGATGTGTTGATATATTCAATCATAAGGTGTTTAGAATGAAGAGTTATGATTATCATGTGTTTATGCAGAGACTAATATGTATTCCATTTCATGAATTACTTATTGTAAATTTTTTGCTAGCTTTAATAAAATAAAGTATGTTTTTTTTAGAGATCTTACTTTTAAAACCATAAGTGATGAAGATATGATACATTTGAAGATGAATATTCCTATCATTTTATGTAAGCTTGAATATATTTTTCCTTTAAGTTTTTTTAACTCAAAGGATCATTAACCTATCCATTTGGCTTATGAAGCATAAATTGTAAATCTAATCCATTATCTATGGATGTATCCTTTTGAGAGTTAAATAATATACTACCTAGAAATATTTCAATACTAAAAATAATATATATAACATCAAACATTTAACTTAAAATATGTTATTTTTATTGTAAATATCTTCTTCATTTAAAAAATAATATTGAAAATAAACAAAAGGTTAAAGGTTCAATATACAACACATACTTAGTTGAAGAGGCTTCTTCATTTTATGCATATTATTTTAAGCCATATATGAATACAAAACATAGGAAAGTGCTATGAAATGATGATGGTTGTAAAGATGAAGTAGGTGAAAATCCATATTTAATTTATATTTTTCAAGCATCTTGGTTAATCTTTAGGTTGTAAGGAATTTACATGATTAAATGAAGTAGAATATCATGCAACTCATACATCTGTTTTACTAAATTATGATGAAGTTATGCCTTATATCATGTAAGTTAGTATTAGTGCACATATTATATCATGAGATTGCTCCTAACTATAAATTTAGAATTTCTTAGTATTTTTGAACATGAGTTAAGCTATGATTATCCATTGATTGAAGATAGTAAGGTTGATGCTAAATGTGAAATAAGTTGCATCTTAGTTTGAGGAATATGTAAATGCATATTTTTATTATCATTTTATGCACATTAGATTTTATAGTTAGTAATATTTTTTAATTTTTACTTTAAAATTGACAATAGACACATCATCATTATCAAATATTCATAATCAAGTCATTGGAGACCTTGCAAAAGGACCACTACATATTGTTTAGTCCTTCAATAGGTATTGCATTAATGGTTATAAATTTCACACTAAGGGATATGGTTCAATTAGATTTAGAATAAGCAATGGTGCTTGTATTAAGGGATTTAATTGTAATATGAATGATATTGATAATTATGCTATTTTGATTAAGATTATACAACTAAAGTATCCATCACTTCCAATTAAGCAAACTATGTAATTCAAGTGTTCATGGTTTAATCCAACACCAAAACATGGAATTAGAGTGCATCCTTAGTATAAACTTGCTTATATTAATATTTAGAGTGTTTAATAGTTATGGACCATTTATCTTAGCCATTGAAGCAACTTAAGTCTATTATTTGAGATATCTTAGATTTAAAAGAGGAATAAATGAGTGGTTAGCTATAAATGTTAGTCCTAAAAGCAGAGTGGTCAGGGGGTGAGTTAATAAATTTTAAAAAAATAAAAATAATTTTAATGAACTATTTTCAAAACTAGTAAACTATCTTTGAAGCCAGTGAGCTAATATGAACTTTAGCAAACTATTTTATCAAAACAAAATACTAAAGAGATTAGTTCAAAAATAAATCAAAGTTATGAAAATAAATTGATTGTTTTAGCAAACTTCCCTTTAGAAAATAATAATTTAATTGAATTAAAATCTTTTTTATAAAAGCCTTCTAATATAAGATATTTGAAAATTAGCAGGCTAAAAATAAAAGGAAAAGAGAAGAAATAATTGATACACAATGTATAGTAGTTTATCTTAAATGCTTACATCCATTCTCTTAAAACTAATGTTTTGAGGCTTTGCTATATTAAATCACTACAACAAGTTTTTAAAGCTAACTTGGAACCTTTATAATCAAAATTCGTTAGCAGGCTAACTCATAATCTCTTCAAGTTTTAGCAAGCTAACTTGGTAACCTTAAGTTTTCATAGGCTCACTTGTAACCTCTTCAAGTTTTACAATTAGGCTTAATTGAAAACCTCTCATATTACATGAAAAGTTTAACAATAATAATCATCACAATCTTTACAAAACCTATTGAAAAGATTGAAAATAGATATGCAAATGAAGCTTTTATAAAAACACTTTAGATGAATATAGATTTAATCCTTTTCTTATTCAAAATCTCTTATATGTTTTCTAACTTCAAAACTCATGTATTTATACTTGAAAATATGATAATTATATTCTAAAAATACATAAAGTATAATTATGTAAGTTAATCAAAATCAATTTGAAAATAGTTATTTGTTACGTTAAATCAGCGAGTTATTATGTGACAAATAAATTTATTACAAAAATTGACTTTTGAATATGTAATATCTTTGGAAAATGGAAGTATATCTGAAAATCATTTTGTTAAAATAGGAAATGATATATTTTGAAAGATATTTTAGATTAGAACTTCATAAGATATATATTCTCTAAATTTCCGTAATAAAATTCTAAGATACCTCATAAATATAATCTCCTAAAAATCCTCTTGAAAATCTTCTTATATTTCATTGAATAACTTCCATGAATGTAGCAAGTGGATCATATTTTTGTTGACAATTTGAAAAGTTTCCTTCAATGTAGATAACTTAATATATTTGATTTTTAAAAAATCAATTATATTAAATTTACAATAAAATCATTTGGAAAGAAACAAAATCAAAAAATATCCATTTAAAAAATAAGATAATTATCCTTCTATAATTTGAAAATAATTATCATAACAAACTTAAAGATAATTATCAAAAATACAAAGTTAATTAATTATGATATATCCAATTAAGATCTTCAATTAAAAATATTTACCAAGTATATATTATTTATCGATTTAATTTAGTCAATAACGTAAAATAACTAAAACCAACATGATTAACAGAGAATCAATAAGATATAAAACATTTATTTCTAAACAATAGGCATTAATAAAACAAAAATTCACTTAAAATTAATTAAACATAAACTTGATAAATTTTTGACAATCATCAAAATCAAAATGTAAAGTTAACAATAAAATTAATGATTGTGTAGTTATTAAGGAGTCTAAATCCAATGTACTTGTCTTTTAAGAAGATGAGATTGAAGAGCATGGAATGGACATTTAGTTAGATCATACAACTTAATTGTTAAATGATCTTAATTACTCTCTTATTGACATGAATGAGGTAGATGAAGATGCAAATGATGATGATGATGATGAAGATGGAGATAAACTAATCTTAGAATTTTCTTTAATAAATTTAATGAATAATTATTTATATTATGATGAATCCAGTGAATATTACTCTTATTCATTATTAACTAAATTTTATATTGTTATCTATCATTATTAATGATCAAATGTTTATGTATTTATTTGTATTGGTATATTTACATATTGATTATGGTTGTAGATGGTAAAAAGTGGTTAAGCTACATTAGTAGATGGAGACCAAGTTGATGATACAATAATGCAACTTAATTATGTTTATATGCCATCTTCTAGTCATCTTCTGGTCATATTAGCATACAAGTAGTTGAAGAAAAGTCAATATAATATTTCTTGATGTAGTTATCATAAATTTAAGTACATCTATGAATGAATATATGATTTAGTTTATTATTTATTATGTTTATATTTTAGGATTATTCCTAGTAATAAGGTCTTTCAAATAATCATTGATATAAACAAAGAACGATAACATATTAATGGTTACACATCGAAAATGGTCTCACCTACTATGCTTGATATCTATTAGCAAGAATTTGAGGTAAGAATGCAATTTTTGAAACTTTAATAAAAAGAGAAAAATGAAATGAATTATTTCTTTTATGACTTATAATACTTGTAATTTTATGATCATGAAATGAATTCTTTCATGTAATTCTTTACAAAAAATTTGTAAGTGGAATTCCATAATGGATAGTGTAGTGAATGATTCTTGGAAACTAGTCGCTTGAGTATGTATACTAGAACATTATAAAAATGGAGAAAAGGTGGGGTAAAACTAGCTTAGGTTACAAAAGAAATTTAAGATGCATGGATGGTGAACTGATCAACATCTTAATGGAATGAAAAATCAATGATATATCATAAAATTGATCAAGTGAGCTTAGTGGTTTAGTACCAGTATGGCTAAGCATATTGGGGGATCCAAGTCTATTGCTAAACATACTCATGATATGGTGATACTTTATACCTTTTATATGTCATTATTATTCTAATTTTGAGGCATCTTAAATGAATATGTTTTATTATTTGAGGCATTAGATTTGCTACGAGCTCTAAATGCTTGGGAGATATTTGAAAAGATACATAAAAGAAAAAATGACATTTTGTTGATTCTAGATCTACTGAAGGTTATGTAAGTGCTATTGGGTGTTTTTTTGTTATGTGTACAAAATGATATTATGATGAGAATATACTTTTCAAAATGTTTTTGTTTCGAGTAGGTATCTTTGTTATTTTTTTACTTTCATATTATCATGTATAGTTATTATTATACCATTTATAAGATTAGATGGAAACTTTAGTTAACATAGAGATAAAATGATGATACACATGATGTGCTAGTGGATATCACCAAGCTTTACTTTGAGGTTGATGGTGGAGATAAGAAAAGTCATGTTTACGGTTTAGGCTTACAAAGCATCGACTCTTTTCCCTTATCCTACTTTTAGATTGATACAACCTTTCACTCATATTTCTTTACAAGAATTTACAAAACCTAAAGATGTGGTAGCAACCTTGAAAGAGGAGTATAAGCAATTTCACACCATTCAAAGTAAGTGGGAGTTATATCATGCTCATATAGATAAAAACATGACAACTAATGGTTCTTCAGGATCTATTCCAATTGAGGAAGATGTGGCAGATTCTAAGTATTGATATTATATGTTATACATAGAAGTATGTTTATAACATGTTGTTATATATATGATAAGAAACCATATTACTAGTTTTCATGATAAGTTCATTAAATTTATCTTAACAAAAATTTAGGCATTAGAAAACTATACTATTATTTTTTATGCCAAGAAATTAATTTGTCTTGCTTTAGTAATAAACATACTTTTGCTCTTTATATTGTGAGCGCCGATTTCTATCGGGGCCCAGAGTGAGGCTTGCGAAAGTCATGGACCGGGGACCGCACTTGGAGCGAAAGGGTAGTCTTCCTAAGGGGTTCCCTTAGGGAATGATACGGACTCGAAAGAGTCGCAAGGAGTCGCCACCGGATGGTTTCGGATTTGTCCAACCGACCCATAGCATGAGAGTTAGTTAAACCCTTCAGAGATTGGGTTCGGGTGGTGGAGATCTATTCTATGAGTTTCCAAAATTGATTTTACCATTTTAGTTGGGATTAATTATCCTAAGCAGGCAAGCATGCGAGCGTACTTGTAAACACACAGCGCGCCATGTGAATTGGCATTGCAAGATTGCACGTAGAATGACATATAAAGCTATATGGCATTTGGAGGGCATGGCATATGCATGTCATGTGATATAGCGGTAAAAGTAACATGGTATATGCATGTCATGTGAGTATGAATGACATATCATATGCATGATATGGAAACCTAATATGCAAGCACATATTATGGCAAATAATGTATGGCGTTATGCGTTAACGTTTTTGATTTCATTTTAGCGTTGGGTGTATAACGTATGCAATGCGTATGCATGAATAACATATCATATGTATGATATGTGAAGTGATGGATGTCATAGCATATGCATGGCATGGCATTATAGAATGACATACCTTATGCATGGCATATGAATGATGTATGGCATACCATATGCATGGCATGTGAAATAGTGCGTGACATGGCATATGTATGACATGTGTAGTAGAATGTGCTTGTGTCATGT
>CANYBF010655938.1:0-22073 GCA_948192965.1 Dalechampia spathulata
ATCTCACATGCCATGCATTTGGTATGTCATACATATAACATGTCATGCATATGCCATGTATTACACCATCACACATATCATGCATATGATATGTCATATATCATTCACATGCCATGCATAAGGTATGTCATTCACTATGCCATGACATCCATCACTTCACATATCACGCATATGATATGTTATTTATGCATACGCATTGCATACACTATACGCCCAATGCTAAAATGAATCCCAAAACGTTAACGCATAACGCCACACGCTATTTGTCATAATATGTGCTTACATATTAGGATTGTCATATCATGCATATGATATGTCATACACGTTCACATGTCATGCATATGCCATGTTACTTTTATAGCTATATCCCATGACATGCATATACCATGCCATCTAAATGCCATATAGCTTTATATGTCATTTTACATGCAACCTTGCAACGCCAATTCACATGATGCGCTGTGTGCTTACATTTACGCTTGCATGCTTGCCTGCTTAGGACAATTAATCCCAACTATAATGGTAAAATCGATTTTGGAAACTCATAGAATAGATCTCTACCACCTGAAACTAATCTCTGAAGGGTTTAATTAGCACTCATGCTATGGGTCGGTTGGACCAATCCGGAACCATCCGGTGGTGACTCCCTTGTGACTCTTTCGAGTCCATATCATTCCTTAAAGGAACCCCTTAGGAAGACTGCGCTTTCACTCCAAGTGCGGTCCTCGGTCCGTGACTTTCGCAAGCCTCACTCTGGGCCCCGGTAGAAACCGGCGCTCACAAAGGCATTATTCATTATTTAGTGTACTTGAAAGGTTATTAACTAAATAATGAATTCCAACATATTAGAGCAATAGAAAGGAATTCATAAAGAGTTTATGAAATAAGATTCTTATTGTATGCAAATGTTCAATATCTAAATTATCCTTGATCAATATTTTAATAAGAATGGATATTATTAATGCAATTAAGATCAGCATATGTTATACTTCCTTTAAGGATGATTCTCATTCATCATGATAAGAGTTATCTAAAGTGAACATGTGGATGATTAATCTATGTCTATGAAGTATATCTCACTCATATCAGTAGTGAAAGTATCCTTAAGAATTGAGATAACAAGGTTATCTTAATTATATATCATTATATTTTGACTCCTATGTTTTATTCCTCCATAGGTGGCATTCATAACTTGGATGTTGGATATAGTGTGAAGTAGTTACAGGTATTTATTTATCAATAAAGGATTCACCACCCCAGATTAAATGTAAGAGTTTTATCTTATTGATTCATGCAATATTGTTTATTCAGGAATCTCTGGTCAGAGTAGAATGCCTATTAATGAATGAGTTTCATAAGGGCATTTTAGGAATAAAGATTATGGTACATGAAACATCAAATTTAGGGCATGATCCAAGGCACTTGATTATGCATTGAGTTGATATTAATCCATACTCAAACCTAAATGAGATAGTGGATGGTGAAAGGAGTTTATTACATAGAATCTGTTATAGAAAGGTTATAGTCAAACTAATGACCTCTTGACATTTGGGTAGTCATGATGTGTGACTAGATACTACTCTTGATTTATAGATGATGTTATTAAATGAAGTTTAATAATATGTTCATATGTTGTCAACATGTCAAGAACCCAAAAGGTCACACATTAAAAGTAAGAGGAATGATAATCATGAATGATATTGATGAAATAATGTTTTATGGTTATAATATAACTTAGATTTGTCATGTTCATTTTTAAGAGCATAAAAATAGCTTTGATTTGATACTAAGATCACCAAAATCTGATGAGTAGAACTCAAGATACAAGTGATTTAAGATGACATGTTCTACATGCATGGTATATGCGGAATTGAATGGAATTAATGACTTAATGGTCAATATGTGATTATCATATAACTTATTCATATATGATGAATTAAAAGGAAGTGCACATGATTTTCATGTGCTTCTAGGAATGATATTTAAGTTAGTCACATGCAAGTCACATGCCAGAAGCATGTGACATTCACATGACTTAACTTATTAAACCCAAACCTAATTAAGATTATGGTATGATGTTTTGGTGAAAACAAAAAGGGAATATAGAAGCATATTTTGGCTGCCTCCTTCCTCCATTGATTCCAAGCCACTCAAGGCTCAAGAATAAGAGGAATAATTCAGTTTTTGATAAAAGATCAAGAAGTAAAACCAAATTCATTCTTATTCTTCATCCTTCTTATTATTTTGTTTTACTAGTCTCAAAAACAAAATAAGTAATATTGTTTACTAATCATTCTTGTTGCTTGTGTGGATAATTTGGAGATCCTCTACCTCAGGGATTGAAAAGTTTGCTACAACTTTTCAGAAGAACAAGAAAGAAGGAGATCTGGATAAAAGTGAGTTTTTGATATCTTCTTTGATAATCTCCTCCATAATTGATGTGTTCTATGAATGGAATTGCTAGATCTGATGAAATCATGTGTTTTTAAAAGTTTTAAATTATATCTTTCACTGTCAAACACATTTTCATAAACCAATAATAATTGTCATTAGCACCTAAATCATATGCGTAATTCTCAATTTTCTATGCCATTTAAAGACTAAGTAGGTGATTTTAACTTCTAAATATAGTTTAAGTTTACAACCTTGTTTCATTAACTCTAAGCAGTACTTTGTTCAAGCATGCATTCCAATACTATAGTTAATTATACACTTTAAGTTATATAATTGAACCCATTTAGTCAATTCATCATTAAATAGTGAGCTGCTTATTTCAAATATCATTATGTACAATAATTTAAATCTCATACTAGTTCTTGTCAAAATCATAAGTAGCTTAATAATTCAACATTAAATAGTGAGTTGCTTAATAATCCCTCTCAATTTGCCTAAAGAAAATTATTGTTTATTTGATTTCATCATGTATTATAAGCCATATTTATCAATCATCTTTTGGGTTACTTCACCATAAGGGAGCTTCCCATGTACTCACATAACTGAACACCCAACAAAGCATACTCTGACACTAATGAATCCAAGCCTTTTTCATGCACATGATATGTCTTAAATGTTACTTATTGAGGGCTTAATTCACATGGATAAATGGTTGTTCAATTCTTTTAATTTCTTATGACTTTCAACAACTTTAATATGAATTAAATTCTAATGCGTACATATCCAACATCATAAATCAATTTATTGTAATGGACTATTTATATAAATTCATGTGCTGATTCATAATAATTAGTTCAACCCAAATCTTCTGTCTATAGCTCATGTGCATATGCTAAAATAATAACACTAATTGTATTCTTCTAACATCTCTTTCAATTCTTTAACATACACTTACATAAAATAAACTTTAACGTATAAAATTGCATTCACCTTATTTGAAAATCAAGGAGAATTAAATCCAATAACTTGATGACACTCCCTCCTTTCCAAGGCTGAGCTCTTTCCCTCTTTTCCACCTATTTTATTTGTTATTCTTGTCACACCCATGCCTAATGTAACATGCTCTCGTAGCATAATTAATAACCTCATAAGAAAGGAAATCATTAGTTATGCTACAAAGGATACATACATTTTTTTAATGAGTACTACATCGATGAGTACTATTTATAAGTTACTATTCACCAAGTATTATTCATAAATTACTATTCATTAAGTACTATTCATAAGTTACTATTCTTTAAGTAATATTCATAAGTTACTATTCATCGAGCCATGTGATGAAAATTTTTTTTACAATATAAAATTTTTTTTACATTCGTTATGTGTGTACCTGCGTATCTCAACTAACTGCAAATAAGGTTCATTACATTTATGTACCCTATCACATTTAACACATATGTCTATTCATCGTTATATCATGCATATATTGGGATGAGTCCATCATTCATATAAAATTATGTCATCATGCATTATTGTCATGTTTATCACAACAAAACATAGAAATACTAGACATATATACATCATAACATATAATAAATACTACTACCAAATGAGTAACTATATATGCTACATAATGACAATTATGTCTTAGAGTATTATACAAAAGTCTGAACTATCTTCAAGATAAGAATTTTATGAAAAATCCCAACCTTCATTAACTGCTGATCAACTAATCTTGGTGCTCCTCAAGTGGCCTAGATCCTGCATTCATCAAATGACAAATGTTGAGTATATAACTCAATGGTGGTAAACAAATATATATACAAACATACTTTTATACAATGATGACATCTAGTATAAAATCACCAATTAATTTTCACCAGATAGTGTATTGATATCATATCATATCAATAAACATCATACTTCATCAATGATGAACATTTGGTATTGATAGTATAATAACAAATACCAGTTTGGGCCTTTTGTAACTTTTCCTATAAACAATTATCATATAGGAATAATATCATATTTATATCTATACGTATGTATATTTGGATCGTATATTAACCATCGTCAACCTCTGTATTGATATCATATATGAATGATGATGTATGCCTTTGAGAATGCATTCATGTGTTGCACTCTCCCTCTGATTCTTCTGTAACATTTCCTCTCTTTTTGTAATATTGTGCATAATTTCAATTCATAGTGGGTCCTTCTATGTACTGGTACTCATCTCCCGTAGGAGGACAAATTTATAAATGTAGCTGTTTGGTTCAATGAACTCGTATTTTTACTTCATATCAGGAAGGTTGCTGTATGATTCCGTTGAGGGAATCCATATTTTTAATTCCAATCAGGAATATTTACCCAATATGTTTCCATTTCATTTTATGTCATGTCATCACTCTTTCTTTATTTGTACCTTATATCCACTTTATGAAATGCCATGAATATGACTTTGTGCTTGAATGATTCATGATATAAGATGCATATATTGTATTCATGATCAAATACAATGTACATCATGAGATATTAATGACCATTCATACCCATTTCATGTATATCATAAACATTCCAATATAATAGGCTAATTCAAGACCCGAGGAAAGGTCATGAAGTAAAAAGCATAAACTTGTCATTAATTTACCTTTATTACAGGCTTGGATGGAGGTATTAGCTTCGTCATTTGAACCTGTAACATTTTTATTTCACTTTTCATTTAAGCGTGTCTATATAAAAGCATATATGTAATACTATTCAACATTTATTTATAATAAGTATTCAAGTACCATTCCATTCCATAACATTCCGTATTTCTCAATCAAGGATAAATGTTTACACAAGTTACATATATGTATTAATAATAGATATGTCTTATTAAGTCTTAGTATAACATGAATAAATAAGTGGTATTAACTTTATAATAATAACTTTAAGTGTATATCATTAAGTATAATAATAACTTAGAATGCTTAAATAAGCATGACATTAAGTTTAGATACCTTAAATATCATTTCCTTAAATGACCAAACTATGTTATATAAGTTACTATTCATATATTAGTATTCATTTGGTCATTTTTACTTATGTTGGATTTGTAATTGTATGTACATAACCATTCATTTAAGCATTCAAAATAAAATTGCATAATGAGTTGCTTGATGTTAAAACATGCGCGCCTTTTAAGTTCATACATATTTTGCCTTATGGAACAATTCTCATTGTTTAAGCATTTTGACTAAGTAAATGACTCCAAATTGAGTAATTTTTAAATGTGAGAATATTAAATGTTAGAAGTGGATGTAAATTTAATTTTGACTAAGGTTAATCATGTTAGCAAAATAAAATAAAATAAAAATTTAAAGGATAAAATTATGTATGAACATTTAAGTTATTGTAAAATTTTGTTTGTAGGCAAGATGAGTTTGTTGGTATAATGCAACAATTATGATAATATAACTTAAGTTATCATATTCATCATGTTAATGTAATTGGTATGCTTTCAAGTGATTAAAATCTATTATTCATTATATATATTTAGGCAATTATTATATATATTTGTTATATATATTTAGGTGATTGTCTTCTTTAATTAGTTAGAAAGTTTGCCTAACCTAAAGAAAGTGATACTCAATGAAATTTATTAAGAACGGATGACAAGGAAAATGTGAGAGGATTACTTAGAAGCTTGGTTCATACAAATCCAAACTTAGTAAGTTAAAAATGTCTATGTTCTTATCCAAGACTATATTAGATATACTGCTAAGCATAAATGTTAGTGCACTTTTATATTAGTTTAGGAAGAGGAGCAACTATGCATGTTGTTAATAAATCAAAAAAAATATTTAGGGAGAAGAATTAACCTTATGTTGTTATAAAGTTAATAGTAGAGTTTTTTTCTTAAATTATTTTAATTAATTGAGCACTTTAACATGTATGGATTCTTTAACACCAAGAAAAAAGCATATTAACAAGTTAACCTAATGCATATATACATAATTCATTCATAGAAATCATGTAATAACTACTGTTATATTGTGATAGCCAATTAAAGCTATTTCATTCTAGTTTTGAATATTAATTAGCTTGTTTGCCATTTAGGTGGTGTAGATAGTAAATATTAACATGTCAAAACACTCATCTAATGACACAATGATATGATTTTGATAAATTAAGGTATGAATTATATTAGGTGTGTGTGTGGTGTGTTTTTTTTGTGAACTAAATATGGAAACTTACCGTAACTGAGTATGAACTTATAGCCTTTTGTAGCAACAATGTTAATAGAGTGGAAGTTCTAAATGAACTAAGAAATTCACTATAAAATGATGTAATTAGATTGAGTGATCTCCTCATAATTGAACTTTAGGTTTGGAGATACTTAGTTAAGTGATTAGGAGGGGGTGACTACATAATTAAAGTTGTTAGTTGTTAATGGACCGTTTGAGTATTGTCAAAATTAGTAGAGGATGATGGAGTTAGTCTTGAATTAATATCAAACCTAGTGGATGCTTTACTATATTATCTTTAAGTGCTTGGATGTCCAAATGTAGCAAATTAGTGTCTTGGAATGATTAATTAAAAGAAACTAGTTACATATATATAAGAGCAAGAAAGAGGATATTTGAAGTTCTTCATGTTAAGGAAAACTCAATTGGTTTTTTCTACTTATGAACTTGTATCAAATGCTTGAGTTTTGATTACAATATTAATATATGTTATATATGCAAGAAATAGTTTGATATTTAAACTGCAATTGCCTTGTATTATGATTATGTACATTAACCTAAAAAGAGAATCAAGAACATTAGCTGAATCTTGGAAATTACCTGAGTTGCATGAATAATTCTTGAATTATTGGACTTCTATAATGGCATTATATTAGCATGATGATCTGGGAGTTATTCCTTTACCATTAGAATTTGATTATTAACAACCTTGTTCTATAAAATATTAAGAATATAAAGCAAAAAACATTAAAAGACCATCTAAGTTAATGCTAAATTTAGTAGTGGAGTGTGACGTGAAGGATGTGTGGCCCTAAACTACTTAAGATGGAAATAAAATAGTTAAACATGGAATTAATTGATGTGTGATCAAACAGGGAATTAATTATTAAAATCAAATAGAAAGTCCTAGGGAAGTGCAATCAATATAGTTGTTAATGGAAATAGTATGGACAAACACGCATATCTATAGTTGCATGAACAAGGCATACGATGAGTCAATTAGGAGCATAAACTCAACATAGTTATGAAACAATGCATAAATAATAACCATAGTAACTTTTGCTCATGACTTATATTGATAAAAAAAAGTGAATGTGTAAAATAATACCTACGTGCAGAAAGTATTAAAGAAGGAAAGGATAATTAAAATATAGAAATGTTGAATACTCACCCACATAAAAGACAAGTATATGGGTTATGAGCTCATAACATAAGTGGGTAAAAGCAAGGTGTAAGTGGATGGTTCCAACGTTTAGAGTAAATGAGTGAACATATGGGAAAAACTAAATGTTACTTTAATGAAGATTTAAAATTCATTATGTGTACATGTATTTCTATAATCAAACAAAAAAACTTTTACTATGAATTTGAATGTTCTTAGCACATCACTCACATATGATTATGCATCGAACGAATGGATAAGGTTATCCAAGAGCCTAAAGTTAAGGTGTTGGAAGGTAATTATAAGCTAACTAAAATTGTTAAGGACTGAATAATGTTAGAACATAATGCTTGGGTATAATTGGATGTGTAAAAGCTATATATAGTACAAATTTTTTTATATAATTAGTTGAGTTCTTAAATTGTTATTCATCGATATAACAATTATTGGTAAGAAGATTTACCTTGTATATAAATCTTTAAGTTGCCTACTCAAAGTAGTAGTTAAGCAAATTGAATCTTAAGTCGGGAACAAATGTCTTTAAATTAATATACAATGTTGCATGAATTAATTATACCTTGTGTAATAAATCTAATGAATATATATATATATATATATATATGTTTAGGCATGTATTTAATGGATATAAATTTGTATATATATATATACATGTATATTTATTTATTATTTGTATTATTGTTAAATGTTTGAAGCTAAGAGTTGATTAAGATAAATGTTTAGTTAAAGTTCAAAAAAAGAAAGAAAGAAATGGTTAAAGTATTTTTATGTTTTATTCATTTAAATCACCAAACTATCTACATGTAACAAGTAAGAGTGGTAGAAGAATTACTACTGTTATTCTACAAATAGATCAAGGCTAGGCAAAATAGTTTTATGTCTATTAGTAATTATTCTATAAATGAAATTGTAGGTAAATAAAAGGCTCAATGATTCAAGTGTTGTAATGTAAAATGTTATGATTATTTGGTTGTTACATATTAATATTTGATATGTGATATCACATTTTATTTTAAGATATTATTGATTTACAGTTGTGCCATCATTATATAAATGCATACAAACTGAAAGTTCATGTATCATAAATCATTAGTATGACATTTTGGAGGAACAAGGGAAGCACAATTATATATACATAAATATACATATAAATAAATATAGAAGGCAAAATAAGGGATGAACTAGTTTATTTATATATTGAAATGATATAAAGATAAATAATACAAAGATACCAAAAAAATAAATAATTGAAAACATCTAACTATATATTATGCACACTTAAAGATAGAAATTGATGTGATCACAAAGAAATGATGAATTTATAGAGAAATGGTGAAATGACAGAGAATAAAGGAATACAACACATATTTACATTCATTATCATATAGCATAATATTACTACGAGGAAAGTGGAATGCAACTCAAACTTTGCATTCATTAACGTAGAATATATAATTGCTACTATTTCAATTAATATAGCAATATTATGATTGGTCTATGGGAAAATTGACTAGTATACAAAATTAGCTACATAATTTTATTAATTATTATTAAAATAATCAAATATTGATGGAATGATTTTTATTTATTGTTATATTTATTATGGTTAATTATTATGAATTACTTTAATTATTTATTTATTATTTATATTTATATTATAATAGGATAATTAAGTTTTATTCACAACACAATTATTACTAGACACTATTGAGTTTCATACTCAACATTTATCATCTAATGAATACAGGTCAAAATAGTTCAGAGGGGCATCTAGATCAGAAAGGCACCAACATAGTCCGGATATCATAAGCCTTGTATGATCCTTGGAATACACTTTTGATAATATGATGTATTCATAATGGTCATTTTTTGTTTATGCAAGTTTCATTGTATAATTATAGGCAGTAAAATGTTTTATGCTTGCATAATAGCAGAGATGCTAAAATTATTTGGTGTGTAGCTTGTTTAATTTATATAAATAGTATATTTATGGTAGTTGTTTTATGGCATGTTATAATTTACTTGTAGGTATTTTATACGAGTAGATGATGTTAAAGCCATATGTTATAGAATAAATAGTTACAAATATAAACTAGATATATTTCATTGTTAAAAGAAAATGTAAAAAAATAAAAAAATAAAAAATCTTTTACAAGTCCTTTGTAGAATGATTACTGAATTCCTAATTATGTGATTTTATTAGATAATTCCTCATAAAGCGAGCTAAACCAATTGAGAAGATGTCTCATACAAAACTGCTAGCAACATCCACAATAAACCCAGAAGTAACATAAATAGCTAATCTTTTATGGATGCTTCAGAGTTAGACAACCCTAGTTATACAAGTACAGCTATAGACAGTTGATAGAGAGCTAGGTCAAAAAGATTTTGAGAAATTAAGACTGTATGAGGCAATAGATTTTTTTTGGCATTACAGATTCATATATCATTGAGATGTGGTTAGAGCAAACAAAAAGAGTAATAAAGAAGTTGGATTGCACAGACCAGATGAAATTTGAGTATGTTATTTAACTACTTCAGGTTGATACATACGAGTGGTGGAAGACGGTGCCCAATAGCTTGATAGAACTACCAATGTTAACTTAGGATGACTTTCAGAAAGAGTTCAGATAGAAATATGTTCCTTTGACATAAACTGATAAAAAAATTACAGGAGTTCTTAAACTTGAGATAAAGGTGTTGGATAGAATTGATTAAATATTATGATTGCTTAATTGATTATCACTAAGGAAAAGCTAATATGGTAGCAGATGCACTTAGCAAAAAAACATTTGCTAGTTTAAGGTTACATCATTGATGTTAGTTTGGTAGGTGCAATAACTGAATGCTTTGTTTGAATTTCAACTAGATGGTAGTATTTTTGTATAATTAGAGGTGAAGCCAATATTAATTAATCAGATAAAAGAAGTTCTATTGAGTGATGAAAAGTATAAAAGAAAAATGTAAAAGATACAGGCTGGAGAATAGACATAATACTTTGTTGATTCTAATAAATTATTATAATATAAAAATAGGAGGTGTGTACCTGCAAATGAAGGGTTAAAGAGATAAATGCTTCAGGAAGCCCATAACTCACTACATTCTTATCATCCGAGTAGCATGAAAATGTATAGAGATTTGAAACAACATTATTAGTGGTCGGAAATGAAGAAAGATATTATAGAGTATGTAGCTCAATGTTTGATTTGTCAATAAGTAAAAGCATAACATCATGTTCCAATTGGACTGCTTAATCCATTACCTATATTAGAGTGGAAATAGGAGCAAATTACTGTGGATTTTGTAACTGGGTCACCTTTGACATAGAGAAAACATGATATAGTTTAAGTAATAGTAGAAAAATTAAAAAAGTCAGTATATTTTTTGCCTATATAAATAGATTATGGAATAGAATGGTTAGTAGAACTATGCATATAGAAGATCACTAAACTACATAGAATTCTAATATCCATAGTGTCAAGCAGAGATTTTCAATTTACTTTAAGATTTTAAGGGAGTTTCCAGAGAGCTTTGGGAACTAATGTGCACTTCCATTTAGCTTTTCATCCATAGACAGACGATCAATTCAAAAGAGTTATACAAATATTAGAAGATATGCTACGAGCATGTATGCATGAATAAGAATGTAGTTGGGATACATATCTACCGTTTATGGAAATCACATAAAATAATAGCTATCAATCTAGTATACATATGGCTCCAAATGAAGCATTGTACAGAAGAAGGTGTAGTACATCACTTAATTGGGATGAAGTTGGGGAAAGACGACTCATAGAACCCAATTTGATACAGAAAACTTACGATAAGGTTAAATTGATTAAAGAATGATTGAAAGCTGCATCCAATAGATAGAAGTCTTACATTAATATGAAACAAAGGGATATTGAATACAACGTGGGCGATAAAGTATTTTTAGAAGTATCACCCTAGAAATGGATAATGAGATTTAGTCAGAAAAGCAAATTGAGTTTGAGACTCCTTAGACCAATGAAATACTTAAATGGATTAGACTATTAGCTTATCAATTAACTTCACTATCGGAATTAGATTAAATACATAATGTGTTTCATGTTTCTATGCCATGGAGGTACATATCAGATCCATCACATGTAATCTTAATAGAAGTTATTGAGATTCAATCTGACCTTACGTATAATGAAGAACCCATAGCTGTCTTGACCAAGAGACAAAACAACTGAGAAATAAACAAATTCCTTTAGTAAAAGTGTTATAGAACCATCACACGGGTCAAGAAGTGACCTAGGAACAAGAAGCAAATGTGAGATAATAATACCCTTAGTTATTCATAAACTAGTAAGATTCAAACTTTGGGATGAAATTTTCTTTAAAGGGATAGAGTTATAATATTGACTTTAATTAGTATTTTAATTACGATCATAATTACATTAAGTTATAATTTAGGATTATGATGATTAAGAATATTAGGATGATTATTAATTAAATAAGATTGATGGTTAATAAACATAATTAGTGCTCAAATTATTTTATTCTAAATATAGATATTAAATTTTATTAGTAATTCAATTGAAAACATATTGTCAATGTGATTAATGGATGATTAGTAGTGGGATACTTAAGCATCATGTATATATATACATAAATAAAAAATTAACAATATTTAAATAAATTTAGAGATATAACAACATGAATTGGAGTGGTGATAAATGATTATAATAAAAATAAGGTTATGTTGTTTCTAGCTTAATTTATTAGATTAAAGAAAAACCTCTCACATAAGATAAGTTATAATGCTTAAGAATAAAATTATAGATTATAAATAAAATTTTAATAAATTGACAATATTACAAAGAATTAAGTAAAACTTAAATGATAAACTTAAATTATAATAATAAATAATTATACATTTAAATTCATTATGGTTTATACTATAAAAACAAACTTATATGAATGTATGGAACTGAGGGTGATGTAAGAATATTAAATGTTAGAAGTGGATGTAAGTTTAATTTTGGAGCCAACTAAAGGGTTCTTCATGTTAGCAAAATAAAATAAAATAAATAAAAATTTAAGAGATAAAATTTAGTTCGTAAGCAAGATGAAATTACATTGAACATTCATGAATTATATAAGTTATGTGCCTGAATTAATATAATGAGTTTATTTGTATAATGCAACAATTATGATAATATAACTGAAGTTGTCATATTCATCATGTTAATGTAATTGTTATGTTTTTAAGTGATTAAAGTCTATTATTTATTATATATATTTAAGTGATTATTAAATTGAAAGCTTTCATATATATATATATATATATATATATATATATATATATATATATATATATATATATTATGGTGTATGTACTTATTTAACTAAGGGAAATATGGTCAAGAACAAGTATACACGCTTATTTATATAAAATTTTAGTTAAGTTATGGTCAATAAGCTACTAAGTTGACATTCATAAGGGAATTAAGAAAAAAATTTATCATATAAGGAAATAGTGTTGTTCTTTTGAACGTAGGGCGATAAAGATAATTAAATGTTATCATCTTTAATTACTTGGAAAGTCTACATAACCTAGAGACAATGATACTTAGTGAAATTGATTTAAGAATAGATGACAAGGAAAGGGTCGGTCCAAACTTGGTAAGTCAAAAATGTTTATGCTCTTATCCACGACTATATTGGATATACTACCAGGCATAAATGTTAATACACTTTTGAATTAGTTTAAGAAGAGTAGTTATGCATGTTGTTAATAAATCAAAGAAAATCCTTAAAGAGAAGAATTAAGCTCATGTTATTATAAAGTTAATGGTATAGTTGTTTTCTTGAATTATTTTAATTAATTAAGCACTTTAACATGTATAGATTCTTTAACACCAAGAAGAAAGATATAATAAGTTAGACTAATGCATATATACGTAATTCATTTTATTATGAGCATAGAAATCATGTAATAACTATTACTATGTTACGATAGCTAATTAAAGCTATTTCATTTTGGTTTTGAATATTAATTAGCTTATTTATCATTTAGGTGGTGAAGATAGTAAATATTAAGTTATCAATAGACTCATCTAATGATACAATGATATGATTTAGATAAATTAAGGTGTTAATTATATTAGGTGTGTGTGTGATGAGTTATTGTTGTGAACTAATTAGGGAAGTTTACCATAACTAAGTATGAACCTATAGCCTTTTGTAGCAATAATGTTAATAGAGTGGGAGTTATGAATGAATTAAGAAATTCACTATAAATTGATGTAATTGGACCAAGTGATATATTCATAATTGAACTTTAGGTTTAGAGATACTTAGTGGAGTGATTAGGTGGGGGTGACTACATAATTGAAGTTGTTGGTTGTTAGTAGACTGTTTGAGTATTATCAATATTAGTAGAGGATGATGGCATCAGTCTTGAATTAATATTAAACCTAATGGATGCTTTATTATATTATGTTTAAGTGCTTGGATGTTGAGATATAGCAAATTAGAATCTTAGAATGATTAATTAAGAGAAACTAGTTACATATATATAAGAGTAAGAAAGAAGATATTTGATGTTCTTCATGTTAAGAAAAACTCAGTTGGTTTTGTGTACTTATGAACTTGTATCATATGCTTGAGTTTTGATTACAATATTGATATATGTTATATACAGAAGAAATAGTTTGATATTTAAACTACAATTGCCTTATGTTATGATTATGTACATTAACCTGGAGAGAGAATCAGGAACATTAGATGAATCTTGGAAATCATCAGAGATGCATAAGTAATTCTTCAATTATTAGTCTAAGATAATGGCATTATATTAATGTTTTGATTTGGAAACCATTCCTTTAGAGTTAGAATGTAATTATTAACAACCTTGGTTTGTAAATTATTAAGAATATAAAATAAGAAACATTAAAAGAACATAAAAGTTGATGCTAAATTTAGTAGTGGAGGGTGACGTGAAGGAGGTTTGGCCTTAAACTACTTGAGATGGAAATAAAACAATTAAACAAGGAATTAGTTGACATGCCATCAATCATCCTAAGAATAAGATAATTAATTATTAAAATCAAATGGAAAGTCTTGGGGGAAATGTGATCAATATAGCTATAATTGGAAATAGTATGGATAAACACACACATATATATTTATGAACAAGACATAAGACAAGTCAATTAGGGGCATAAACTCAACATAGTTGTGAAGACAATGCATAAATAATAACCATGGTAACCTTTACTCATGACTTATATTGAGGTTTAGGGTTTAGGGTTTACTCATGATAATGCATAAATAATAACCAATGTAACCTTTACTCATGACTTATATTGATTATATAGAAGTGAATGAGTAAAATAATACTTATATGCAAAAAGTATTAAAGAAGGAAAGGATAATTAAAATAAAG
Source organism: Dalechampia spathulata (assembly GCA_948192965.1). NCBI lineage: Eukaryota > Viridiplantae > Streptophyta > Magnoliopsida > Malpighiales > Euphorbiaceae > Dalechampia > Dalechampia spathulata. The sequence continues at coordinate 15,227 of CANYBF010655938.1, forward strand.
AAATGTTGAATACTCACACGCATAAAAGACAAGTATATAGGTTATGAGCTCATATTATAAGCGAGTAAAAGCAAGGCGTAAGTGGATGATTCCAATATTTAGAGTAAATGAGTGAACATATAGGAAAACATAAATGTTACTTTAATGAATATTTAAGATTTATTATATGTACATGTATTTCTACAATTAAATTGAAAAAATTTTACTATGAATTTGAATGGTGTTAGTATATCACTCATGTATGATTATTCATGGAATGAATATATGAGGTTATCCATCGCTTAAAGTTATTACGTTGGAAGGTAATTATAGGCTAATTAAATTGTTATAGACTGAATAATGTTAGGACATACTTCTTAGGTATAATTGTATGTGTAAAAGTTATATATAATATGTTTTTTTTATATAATCACAGGAGTTGTCAAAATTTTATTCATTGATATAACACTTATTATTAAGAAGATTTACCTTGTATTTATATCTTTAAATTGCTTGCTCAAAGTAGTAGTAGGCAAATTAAATCTTAAGTTGGTTCCATATGTCTTTAAATTAATATACAATGTTAGATGAATTAATTATACCTTATGTAAGAAATCTAATGAATATATATATATATATATATATATATATATATATATATATATGTATGTATGTATGTATGTATGTATGTATGTATGTATGTATGTATGTATGTATAGGCATGTATTTAATGGATATAAATATGTGTGTATATATATATACATATATTATTTTTATTATTGTTAAACGCCTGAAGCTAAAAGTTGATTAAGATTTATATTTAGTTAAAGTTCAAAAAAAGGAAACAAAAAAATGGTTAAAGTATTCATGTGTTTTATTCATTTAAGCCACCAGACTGTTTGAATTTAACAAGCGAGATCTGTAAAAGAATTACTACTTCTATTCTACATATAGCTAATGGCAAGGCAGAAACAAGTTTGTGCTTAATAGTAATTATCTTGTAAAGGAAGTTGCAAGTAAATAAAAGGCTCAATGATTCAAGCATTGTAACGTAAAATGTTATGATTATTTAGTTATTGCTTATTAATGTTAGATATATGATATAACATTTTATTTTAAGATATTATTAATTTACAATTGTGTCGTCATTATATAAATGCATACATGCCAAAAGTTCATGCATCATAAGTCATTAGCATGACATTTTAGAGGAATAAGGGAGCCACAGTTATATATACATAAAAATATATATAAATAAATATAAAAGGTGAAATAAGGGAGACATTAGTATATTTATATATTGAAATAATACAGAGACTTAGAATACAGAGATACTGGGAAAATAAATAATTGAAAATATACCCAATATAGATTATGCATAATTAGAGATAGAAATTGATGTGATCATAAAAAAGTGACAAATTCACATAAAAAGTGAATTCATGAAGAAATGGTTAAATGATAGACAACAAAGGAGTGTAACACATATTTACATTCATTATTATATAGCATAACATTACTACAAGAAAAGTGGAATACAACTTAAAATTTGCATTTGTCAACATCAAGCATATTATTGCTAGTCTTTTAATTAACAAAGCGATATTTTGATTAGACTATGGGAAAATTGACTAATATAAAGAATTAGCTATAGAAATTTATTAATTATTATTAAAATAATTAAATATTGATAGAATGATTTTTATTTGTTGTTATATTTATTATGGTTAATTATTATGAATTACTTTAATTACTTTATTTATTATTTATATTTGTATTATAATAGGAAAATTGAGTTTTATTCATAGCACAATTATTACTAAACACTACTGAGTTTTACGCTCAGCGTTTATCGTTTGATGAATGCATGTCAAAACAGTTTAGAGGGGCATCTAAATCAATAAGGCACCAACACAGTCATGATATCCCAAACATTGTATGATCCTTAAAATACACTTTTGGCACTATGATGTATTCCTAGTGGTCATTTTTATTGATACAACTATCATTGCATAACTATAAGCAATAAAATATTTTATGCTTGTGTAATAGTGGAGATGCTAAAATTATTAAGTGTGTAGCTTGTTTAATTTATATAAATAATATATTTATGGTAGTTGTTTTATGGCATGTTATAATTTACATGTTAGTATTTTATATGAATAGGTGATGTTAAAGCCATATGTTATAAAATAAATAGTTATAAATATAGACTGAATATATTCCATTGATAAAATAAAAGTAAAAAAATAAAAAAATAAAAGAACAAATAGTTTTTATAAATCCTTTGTAGAATAATTAGTGAATTCTTAATTATGTGATTTTTATTAATCATTTTATGAATGCATGTTTTCATCATTTGAGTGTGATATGTTATAGTGTTATCAGAGTTATGGTTAGCTTGTGATAATGAATTTGAAAACTATATGATATTTTGATATTACTACCTATAAATAATATGTTGCATAGCTAGGAATTATGCTATAATCTTGATATGTTTCATAGTTAGGATCGACCTTAATGATCAATTGTACTACATATGATTGGAAGTAATGTCTGAACTTCTTCATTACCCATACCATAACCATGCATAACTTCTTAATATTATTGTATTTGCACTTTATAGGAAATAATTTCTTGCTTAAGTAGTAAATAACATGTTCAACCGCAGCTTCATTCTCTTAAGCCATCATTGCCCCTATTGATTCCTACTCTAAAGCTAGATAAAGCAATATTCGATTCCTTAGCTGAGGTTGCTATAAGATTGGTGGATTAAAGAGATAGTGCTTCCTTCTCTCAAAAGAGAGCTGGTAGTTCTCATCCTTAACCTATGGTTGGTTCTTCTTGAAAAACTTGAAGATGGACTCATATATTATAGTGAGTATGGTAATGAATCTACTAATGTATTAAATCTATCATAAAAAACCTTGACTTTAATCTCAGTTCTAGGATTAGGCATCTCTTGAATCAACTTGGCTTTGTTTTGATCCACTTTAGTACCCCTTTAACTAACCACATGACCTAGTAACTTACTGGTTGTCATCCCAAATATGCACTTTTTTGGGTCCAGTCTAAGCCTAATAGTCTACGTACCCTAACTCTATCACCTTTCTTGGGTAAACCATATTATCTAACTATTATGGATAGTCAACCACCTTAAGGAACTCTAGTCAAAGTCAACATAGCTTCTATTTATGAGCTTAAACCTGGCTTGATTAGAATTCTATGCTTCATAATAGTTCTATCAGTACTGAGTATGTCTTCATAGCCTATAACAAAGGCTTTTATATACTTTTTTTTAGCACTATAGTTATTTCTACTTGCTCATCAAGAGTAAAATTTAACGCAATTAGAATAAGATAAGGTGTATTATCTATGTCAATGTTAACAGATTTAATGTATGATGTATTAATGTCAAAAATGCTCATATAATACTCATGCTCATACATAATGCCATGAAAATACATATCATAAAAATAAGAAAAATTTTTTTTCATTGCATTAAATTTGTAATTAGTTACATCACTATTGAAAAAACCAAAACAGGGGCATCATCATCCTCATACAATATTTCATCAAAAGTGTTTTCAATAAGAGTGGTAACATCTTGGTAGACCTTCTCAAGCATGAAATCCCCAATATCATGTTAGTGAAAAACATGATTGGTAGGTAGCAAAAACATTTAAAATTTTTATAAAAACACATTTCATGGATCATTGCAATCATCATTCATAAAAACACATTAAAGAGGTATGACATAAGACTAGTAACACTTACATGAATGCCAATCTCCTTTAATCTTGTTTATCAAAGAAGTTATAGCAAAATTTTCTAATCCTTAATGTAGAGGATCTTCAAACTATCCACAAAAGTATAGAATTAGATTAGTAATTAAAACTATAAAGATTCATTTTAAAGACTAGTAGAAATAAAAAATAAAAGAGAAAGGTATAAGGGAAAGTCTTGAATAGAATCCTCTTGCTTGTGCTTGATTCAAATTTTCTTTTTCTTTTCTCTAAAATAATAAAAGAAGAAGAAGAAGGTAGAGAGATATGTTTCAATAAACCTAAAATCACATTTTAATTAATCTAATAGGGCTTAGGTGGTACTAGACATATAAGCTGACTTAATCTAATCAGTATATGATATGTCTAACATATCCTAAAACCCTAATTAGGCATGTGATTATCATATGACCATCCTCCTTCAATCAAGTCACGCATGTTCAAGTTATGTGACAGATGCACATGCACAATCATGTGCATGGCATGCGCATTGCACATGTAAACTTGAATCATGCATATATGGAGTTTGACTTGTTAGAATTACATGATATTTGAATCAAATCAAAGCTCTTTTCATGATCTATCTAATAAACATAAAAAATTCAAGTTAACTCATAACCTTGAAACAATATCTAATATTGAATCAACATTTATTCTCTTTATTTTTGATCCCCTAACTTTTATGTGTGACCTTTTGTGTTCTTGACATGTTGGTAACATATTATGATATTGTTAAATCTCATTTAATAACATTATATGTAGGTCATGATTAGTGTCTAGTCACATATCATAACTACCCAAATGTCAAGAGGTCATTAGTTTAGCTACAACCCTTCCATATTAGATACCACTCCAACGAACTCCTTTCACCATCCATTATCTCATTTAGGTCTAAATATGGATTATTATCAACTCATGTTAGATCATGCCCTAAACTTGATATTTCATGTTTAATAATCTTCATTCCTAAAATATCCCTATGAAATCATTCATTTCTAGGCATTTTACTCTAGCCATAGATTTTTAAATCAAATATTACTTTATACATCATTGAGATAAAACCCCTACATTTAATTTAAGGTGGTGAATCCTTTATTAATATACAAATATCTTCAACTACTTAATATTATACCCAATCTCCTATCTATGAATGCCTCCTCTAGAGGAATAAGGCACAAGAGTCAAAGTAAGATAATGCATAGTTAAGATAACCTTAACATCTCAAGCTTAAGGATACTTGTACTACTGATATGAATGAGATATGCATTTCATAAATATAGATTAATAATCCATATGAAATCTCATTAACAAGGCCTCTAATGAACCAATACCATAATGTTCATCCATATATATACTTTAGACAATTTATGTCATAATGAATGAGAATCACCACTTAACGAAAGTATAACATGTGCTGATCTACTTGAATTAATAATTTCAAATCTTATTAATACTATGATCAGGGCAATTTAGAAATTGAACATTTGCATACAATAAGAATATCATATCATAAACTCTTTATAAATTTCCCTTGTATTGTTCCAATACCTTGGATTTCATTATTTAGTTTAATATGTTAAGAAAAACAAGTATACAAAGTACTATACTTAAATAATGAATAATGCCTCTTATTTATTAAATATTCAATTACATATAAAACATGATGCTTTAGAGCATACACCAATATATCCAAGCTTTATAGTTTATCCTCTAATGCAGTGATAATAGTTAGCCTTGGATCAAGGTGACCAATGGTGAGATCAATAACATCTTTAAAGATCTAAAATGCATCATCATGATTAAAAACAGAAGTAATAGTAAAACCCTTCATTTTAGAATATGTTAAGGCTAATAAATCATAGACATCTTGGATGATTTCAAACTGTTGATCAAAGAAATTATCTGAATATGGAAATTCAAGAGCACGATCTTATTAGATCTCACCCTAAATGAATGTTACCACCTTGCACTTCTTTAGCTTGTATGGTGTATATAAATCAAACCTAATATAATATCTCTCCTTCAATATGGTAGTGGGGATATTAAACTCCACTAGACTTTGCTGAAAATAGCCCAATGCTTTACCTAGAGCAAAGTTCATCTTAAGCATCATCCTCTCCATTATGGGGCTTGGTCAATATGAGCATATTTTAGGTTTTTGAATAGTAGTGATTTAAAAACTAGTCATAAGTGGCACATCTTCTCTAATGTAGGCTAAAGTTACCTTATCATGAGTAATGATTTGATCAACCTAACTACCACAATTGTAGTGAAAGTGCTATTAACTTCCCTTTTTAACTCATCATAGGCTTTAATGATAATCTTAGATGGCTTCAGATCTAAAATTTGAACACTAATCTTTGAAAGCATTTTCAAAGGACAAATGTTGATGCTAGAACCATAATCAACCAATATATATGGAGTAGAGAAGTTCCTGATATGTATCATGATGAAAAGTACCTTAATGGAATGCATCCCTTTAGCTAATAAATGAATATTAGAGAAAGTGATCATGATGGATCATAACTCTCAATTTACCAATTAACTTTTCATACTACAAGCAATGGTAGTAGAAGGCATTCTTATGTTTGACAATGCTTCATCAATGGCTTATCAATATTATTAAGAGGATAGCACTAAGTTTAAAATGTTAATGTTTACCTATGTTTTCTTCAATTACTTATGTTAGTGTATGCTCTAGAGCATCATGTGTATTTGAACTACACATTTCATTAATAAAGGCATTATTCATTATATAGTACAATATTTTACATGAACTTGTTTTACTTGGAGTATTAAATTATATATTGAAGTTCATGATATTGGAACAGTGCAAAGGAATCCATAAAGAGTTTATGGAATGAAATTCTTATTGTATGCAAATGTTCAATATCTAAATATCTCTAATCATGGTATTAATAAGAATGGACATTATTAATATCGAAAGATCAGCACATGTTACACTTCCTATTTAGGGATGATTCTCATTCATCATGACATGAGATGTCTAAAGTGAATATGTGGATGAGTAGTATAGTACTAGTTCATTGGAGACCTTGCCAGTGAGATTTCATATGGATAAT
>CANYBF010655968.1:0-16874 GCA_948192965.1 Dalechampia spathulata
AGTCTTTAATAAGAGGTGAATATTAGGTAGTAAACTTAAAGAAACACATTAGAAATGACATTGATTTATTCAGTGGTATATAAATATAAAAATGATAAAGGATGAATTTAATTACTAATAAAAGATTAATATTGATTTTGAAATAGGTAAATCAGTGGAATATTCACGAATCACCCAAGGATATTAATAAAGGGAATGACATATCAGGTTTGTGCTAGTATGTTTGAAGTCCTCGATCATTAAATGATCAAAGAGGCAAAGTTTTGGTAATGCAATAGCATTACATTATAATAACAATTTGAAGTTAATTATGCATCATATATATATATATATATATATATATATATATATATATATATCATGAACATAAAGCATTCAACATAAACATGACATAGCATGACATGGTGAAATAAGGAGAAAAAGAATATGATGTGATATGAGAAAAAGACTAAATTATTATACTAGGCACAATGATATAAATTCCTACGGGAATAAAATAATATGTTATAATGATATGAAAGAAACAAAATTCAAAAGCAAGATGTTAAATAAGCTTATATGTAAAGAATTAAAGTTATGTTATAATGAAAGACCCAGTAAATGCGCATTTAAATGGAATGATGGATCAAGGAACAAGAGGGAGAATGCATAGCATAAATGCATTCTCATAAATATGCATTGTTCATAATTCATAACATACGACACAATATGATGTGAATTCATGGTATGATTAAAGGATATATTAACTTCACTTGAATACTTATTAAGGTTGGAATTTCATCATATTCTAAGATAGTCATGCTAAATGGTTCATATATTTATGACATGAAATACAAATGAAATAGACATGCTATTTTGAAGTATATAACATAATGTTTACTTGGCATCAACACATCATGAAATATAAATGTCTCAAGTTTTTAAATGTTATAACTAATAGATTATATGATTACTTGTATTACATGCTATAACTAGCACCACTGAGTTTATACTCAGCGTTTGTCAATTAATAAACATAGGACCAAGCAAAATCGCAGAACCAGAACATCAGTAAAGCAGCTGGATATATCAACAGTTTGTTGGTAAATGGTTAAGTTTCCTTCAGACTTTTATCTTTATAAATTATCGTGCAACTACTTAAATAAAGTACTATGGCAGTAAATAAAGTAAGTTTGACAAAACTAAAGATATGTAAAATATGAATGTGTGTATATTATAACTTTGATGACATGATAACATAATTATGATGTTATATTATAACCTGGGATAATAAATGTATTGGATTAATATGAGTTTGCATGCAAGTTATATGTATAAATAATAAATAAATATAAAAAAAAATTTTTTACAGAATGTATGGAATCATTTGTAGAATAATTATTGACTTCATCGGTTAGGAAGTTAATAATCATTCTACGGGAGCATGTTATGCAGCCAATAGACGTGACAACCTTTGAATGGTTAGTGATATCTCTTGGCTTTAAAAATGTTAGCCTACTTACCAAAGAGTGAAGAATTTAAGTTTTCATGACTTAATTAGTAAAACAATATAGGTTTATATTGATGAAATTATGATCAAGTCAAAAAAAATGAAAAGGATTGCATAAGTTATTTGAGAATTATTTTTAAAAGATTAAGGAAATATCAATTAAAGTTAATCCCATTTAAGTGCACTTTTAAAGTGAGAGCTGAAAACTTTTTAGGATTTCAGGTGTATCAAAGAGGAATTGAGATTGATCAAAATAAAGCTAAAGCCATTATAAGGTCAACTACCTTAAGTAATCGAGAGGAATTTCAACAATTCTTGAGGAAAGTCAATTACTTAAGAAGATTTATTTTCAACTTAGCTAGAAAGCTAAAAGAAATTTTCAACCTGTTGAAATTAAAAAAAGTTCTCTAGTAATTAAACCACTTGGAAGAGCCAATAGATCTCCACTCTTACTCTTAGTGCTCCCACAAACTCCAAGTGTACTTAATGGTGTCAAGTTAGCTTTTATCTTATGTAATTTCTCATTGAGCATGTATAAGCTCATTCCCCATAATTTTAATTTTATAAGTTAGAAACTAATTTTGGACAAAACTTTGATAATCTTTCTCTGTCAATTTAGATTTATAAGATTTTTATATATTAAATCCCTTATGTAAGATTATAATATTATTTAATCTTCATGTTATTGAGGTTGTTTGGAGACTTATTGATTCTTTAAACTATTTAACTTTGTTTTATGGGAAGTTTTATTAATGCATGCATATATTACAAAATTAAATATTACATTTTAAAGGGAAAATGCTTATTTTTACTCTTAGAACTTTATACCGAGAAGCACATTGGCCTCTCATTTTTATATAGGTTGGAGTACCTTCTTAAATTACTCAAATCATATTATTTAAGTCCTCATTTAAACTATAAAAATAAACTCCATTAAAAATAATAAAATGATCTTTATTATAAAAAATAAATTATTTTATTCTAAATATAAATTAGGGTTAAGGAACCATAAATTCAATCTCATTCATTTTTTTTCTTTGGTAGATGTATTTTATGTTCTAAATGAAGCACAAGCTTGTTTGATAATTTAAAAATTCAAGAGATATTAAGATCGAAAATAAAATCAAGCATCAAGGTAAGATATTGACAAGTTTTATCGCCTCTATTCTTAGTATCTTCAACCTCTTTAAAAGTCTTAATCTTCTTTTTCTTTGACTCCTTTATGGAATATTTTCTTGTTTATCTTTATTCAATTGATTTTCTTAGTGTCAAAGTTACCTACAAGATAGGTAAAGAAGATATTTATTCATCTCCTTTTGTATTAGGTATTATAAATGATGAATTTAAATAACAAAAATATATCACAATTATTGCTATCATCATTGTTTAACTTCATACATCAATGTTTATTAGAACTTAGTTATTATTTGAACTTTGTATCAATGATAATTTTTTTATAGTTTTGGATTCTAAATTTTCATTATAATTAATGCTTGAATGGATGGGTATGTTTGAATTTGTTTCAATATCATTTTTTGATTTTTGTACTTACTATTACAGATTTTGGTAATTAGATGTATAATCTATACCGCCTATATATATAATAAATTTGTGCTTTTTGGTTAAATCTTGTACTAAGTCTCTAAATTTCTATTTATTTTTCATTTTTTAGTTATCAATAGTTATAATTATTTTTTTAATTTGAAAGAGAAGGAAAAAATAAAAGTGAATTATTTGTTTTTCCTTTTTCAAGAAAATATAAAGAGGTGAATTTCTTTTTTTGTTCAAATTTATGTAAAAATAATTCAATTTTATGAATAAACATGATAGCTTACTTTAAATATAGTTTATTTTCATCATTAAAATAAGGGTTTAAATAATATGATTGAGTAATTTAGATATGTAATTGACTTTCCATGAAGATGAGAGGTAAATATGCTCCTTGATATAAAGTTTTAGGTAAAAACAGAGTATTTTCCCTACTTTAAATGCTTGCCTTGAGTTTAAGAATATTATTTATATTAAGAGGCTTCTAAGATTAAGAATAATTTATCTTAGATGCCCTTAAACATAAATTTATGAGATTATGTTAATCCTAAGCAAAAAAATAAAAATGAATGAGATAAACCTACAAATGAAATATAAAATTGGCCAAGAAATGGAACAAAAACATTAAAAACAAAAAGCAAGAAAAAGGAGCAATTATTTTTGAAAATAAAAAGAGCTAAATTAGTAAATTATTAGTTTTCATATTTATGTTTTTGAAAGTGGTAAACTCTTAAATTTTTTTAAAATATCATCTTTGATTAAGATTAATTTGAAAATATCATATATATTTCTTAAATCTCATTTGATTAGAAATATTAAGGTACATAATATAATCATAATTATATTATACATTTGATTAATTTATTTAATTACATAATATTAATATTATGTTGAATATTTAATTAATCATTAATACATTATAAAAAAAATTAATAAATATATTTAAAACATAATATATTTTTTATTATAATTCATTCAAGCATTCAAAGTCATCCATCCATTCAAGCTCACCTACTTCTGTTTAATTATAATTACAATACATTACATTATTTAAAAAAATAAAATATAATAAAATGTGATAAAAAATCTACCGTATACATTATATATTTTTGATAAATCATTACCATATTATAGATAAATATCCCTGTCATTATTATTACCACCCATTTTTGGTCAAAGACCGCCCAACCATAGATAAGGACCACCACCACAATAAATGAATAAAAATTGGTTGTGCAAGTCTAATATATTTATGTATAAACATAATATTATATATTCATCATATATGTCCTAAATTTTATAACAAAAAATATATAAATACATATATTTATTATATATATATATATATATATATATATATATATATATATATATATGTTATATCTTATATATATGGTAAATAAAGAATATTATATTATATGAAAAATAACAGTTTATAAAATCAAAATAAAAACAGCAAAGCCTTATTAAACCACAAACAATAAATATTCAAAAATGAAAACACAAATATCAAAAATCAAAATAGAATATTAAAACATGGTAAGAGAGAGTAAGAAAATTAATAAAGTAAAAAACAAAAAAATTAAAAAGAAGCTTAAATTTAAAGAAGAGAATAAAAAGAGAAGACGAAGAAGAATTAAAGAAGGATTGCTAAAAAGGTAGAACAGCGGTGACGGATTCTGAATATTAGAGTAGAATATCAACACAAGAAGGATGACAAAAGAGAGTGGTAGTGATGGATTTTAAGTATCAGGGTAGAATATTAAGATAAGGGTTTTAATTATAAAAGATAAAATAGAAAGATTAGTGAATAAGGATCAATGTATTATTACCATTACTTTTGATCAGTATGACTTTTTTGGAAACCGGATTTTGCAGTTTGCCACATTGCCATGACTGGTCCACGATTGAAATTAACTCCAACTTTCACTTCAGACGAATCCTCATCAATAATTTCAGTATAAAATCTTTAAATTTGTAATTGAATTACATTAAATTTATCGAAGGTTATATAAATCTAATTTAGATTTGGTAATTGAGTTGATAATTATTTAGTTAAGAGCAAACACATACGAAAACAGGAAAACAAGCAAGCAAGAAGGAAAGGAAGCGGAGGTCTCACTCAAATAACCAAATTCTAATGAACAAGTACGAACAACTAATGCATAATAGCTCATACGATATCAACATTCCAAAACTGTGATGCACAACTAAACAAGGCATAACCTAAGCATATGGACATGGCGCATTTTGCGCGTATAATTATGTTAAAGATAATTATCAATGTACAAGGAGCTAGAACCTGTAAGACGATAGGGTTGAAGAGTTGGAGAAATGCAACATGCTGATACGAAACCAAATTTGGTTCCCACGAGAAACTACAGAAATTTGCAACAAGAAATGCGTGTCAGAAGGAGGCTGAACTCGTTCTTCTAAGCTGATATTTGAGCTGCGGAAAAGTTTCACAAGGAAACTTCTTCTCAAAATCCTACAAGAAACGGGAGATGAAAAAACGAATACGTGAAAAGTTTTAGCAACAGCAATAGATTTCCAAGGAAAAGATGCACAACATGAACCTGATTACTTCCAGCAGAACTACTGAGAAGGACAACAAAATACATTACCAAACAAGCGTAATTTTAAGAATCTACAAATATTCAGCAATGGCACGGATGATAATTTGAATTTTATTATTTTTTCACAAATCAGTCTTGTCAACTGTTTATAACGTCTCTAATCGAAGTTCAAGACATTCAGCAAACAGAACATCATATACCACCTATTCTCATGACATCAATAAGAAGATGTTTCTTTTAAATTTAAGTAATGAGAAATTACGCAAACATGTTGGCAAAATTAATGGTTATTCTTTCAGAATTCAAAAGGTGCACGCTAACCTTTTCATTCATGGTCAAATAAAATGATTTATAATTAATGCAAGTATGTCCACAGCCATGGGACAGTTTGTCAAGTCTAGCACAAGGTCCATTGAGGCAAACAAGCCACAGGCCGAACAAATGTTGCAGTAACATATTTAAATCAAACCCATATATACATAAGATAATTTTATGTAATAAAAGATCTAAAAAAAATTAAATGTACTCTCATCTGTGAATTTTCCATGTGAGATACTTTCTGGAGATACTAGAACAACTAGAATCCAAACTGTATTTCAAGTTAAATGGTAACAGAAATAAAATGGAAACGAAAATAAAGAGAAGATAAGATTCAAGAGGAGGGTGAAAAATTGGAGGTACAGGTACTGGAAACAATAATAAAAGTTATTGTTATTAAGAGTTCAACAGAAACATCTAACTTAAAAAAATGAAAATGTTGGTGAATTGTGAACAAAAAGGACTTATAAGAGAACGGGAGAGTGAAAAATCAAACAAAAACAGAGACAGACTGGACAACGGAGACAAGTGCATAACATTGGAACTATATATACTCCTAAAGACATTTAAGTGTTTTCTAGCAAATATACAAGTAACTCGTTCTACTTAAACTATTGGATACTTGAATCAACCCGTAGGACTAGAAGTAGAATTCAGAATCTTTCCAAAATAAACTTTCTAAAAATACCCAGGCCATAATATTTAAGTTCCTTGATGCTTAACCTTTGTTTATTTTCTTGAAAATTTCTATCATTTGTATCACATAAATTATAAATAATACCATCAATTTCTCAACAGAATTTGAGTTTTCTAAGTGGTGCAATCTATTTTTGTTGATGATTTTGTCCATGGCAAAACAATTGTATAAACCGGTCTATTAACTAAGAGCAAGGAATATCTTATGCATAAGACGTACTGCAGAAAACCTAGAAACTATCACACTTCCTGCAAAAGAATTTTCATGATCTTCATTTTTCTTTATTTTGGGCTATTACCCTGTGAATCTCAATTGTGTTCATATTCATTACAGCAGGAATTGCGTTCAAGCTTTCCCCAGTTCTTCTCATCAATGGACTCTTGATATATACAAAGGAGTGTGACTCATTAGTGTTTCTTTGTTTCCAAGTAACTCAGCTCATCCAAACAAGGTTTGCAAAATCAAAAAGATCATTAACACAATTAAATAGACATTGCACAGAATTAGCTCTGAACCACATATTTTGAACTTCAAATTTTTCAATTGAAGTACATTATTCCAAGATAATTTTAAACAATGTCATTGCTTAAGGTATGTCTTCGGTAAAACAACTACCTTCCAAAAGATCTCTGTCTAAATGCAAAAAGAGTAACTTCTATGCATTGATAATTATATGATTTACATGTTAAATATGTCAATAAGATCTGGTTCATGAATTGATCTCTCAAATACCAATAATTCACATGAGAAACAATAACTAGGAGGACAATCTGACAGAAAAAGGAGAACCACCATAAACCACCATGCAACTAAATATGATATATTTGAGCGAAAAAAAGAAAAGAAAGACCACCAGACCTTTAGGGGTGAGTTTGGGTGCTTATGCAGTCTCCCAGACGAGCTGTCTCAGAGACAGACCTAGGCCAGGTTCTTAAGTCGCAACACAGCACATGTCACAACCATGCGTGTTAAGTGGTGACAAAAGGAATGGATGAATAGAAAACAAATATCATTGTTTTCACAAAATACAAGAGAAAGATCCATAACAAACAATAATTTGAACCCCTAAAACCTTGACATTTATTTATTTGCATAAAATTGCAATGGTCCTGAATAGGGATAAACATTGTTCAGTTCTATCCAAATGAAGTTACCAGATATTTAGACTAGAACAATTCCAAATCCACATACAGAATTGAACAGAAATTTGGGATCAATTTGATTCAGGTATTTTGGATATTTGGTTCTATCTTCCCAAAACAAAAAATCATTTTTCTTTCAGTTTTTGGATTGAAGAAAAATGAAGTAGAGCCATAAGACCTTAATAGAGACAAAATGGTCCTCAACAATGTCCAAGAGATTAATGTAAAATCTAAAGGGCGTGCTCCCTCCTCTAGAAGGAGGGAGCCCCCTCCTCAAATGTGATGATGCCTGATTACATTTCAGCAATTCTGCATTTTATATTCTCATATATTTTGTCCTGCCACGATAACTTCTTCCTATCTGACAATGAGATAAATTCCAAAACTTGTTTATGCAATTTTAGTTAAATCAATAACATTTATCAATATGAAAGCTGCGTCCAACTAAACACATTCAATAAATGACGAACAAATCAAATTCATCAATAGAGAGTAGACTGATTTAATGCATGTTCTTAGCAAATCTCAAGTCCATGTGTATGGTTTTGTTATCTAAAGAGGCTACATCAAAGAGCTACAAGCTGGTCAGAAGCTTTCATCCACTTCCGCAAGGAACGAAGAATAGTCAATGATAATAAGAAACAATATATACCAAAACAAAACACATAGTTACTTAAGTTCAGCTCGGTTCCAGTTATTCAGTTCTTGTTATTTTAAAAACTGAAACCAAATTAATCTAAATGATTTAACATTATAACTGAATGAAATTTCGTAATTAGTTTTGTACTGTTTTCCAGGCTTAATCGGTTGTTTCTCACTTTTATAGTTAGCACACGTTCTGGAAGCACCATAGCAGATACGCATGCTTTTTAAGGTAGGATTGGCAAGATTAATCTATCAAAAGGAAGATGAAGGAAAATTTCCCATCTTTTAGAAGATGTAGCCAAATTCATTTGGAATTATAAAAAAGGTTCACATATTCCATACCAATTTATTTGGTATAAGCTTGGTTAAGTTCAGATGATACACATGAATATGTGGGAACATGTGGGAACATGTGGTTTTAGGTGTAAATGATAAGCCATCGATAAGGTTCATCAAGGCAAGAAAGCAACAAAATTTTCTGGCCCAGCTCTGGTCAAGAGTGAGATGTATATTTGAGTATCACAGAACATCTCACTTTTCAGCGAGTAATTAGCAGCTCCAATACTTTCCATCAAATGATGTTCATAAAAAGTAAGCTGCATTGGCATTAATGCTAAATCCAAATAGTTTCTACATGCTTGGGATTGTTAACATCAAAATTATAAATAAAAGAAAAAATAAAACCAACAATTTATTTTCTAAATAACGAGCAGTGCAATATAGGATGGTCCCCTTATCTAAGTAAATCATCATAAAGATTAAAACATCTAGTTGGAATTAAGTAGTATTCATCCTTTTCATAATTGACCGACTTGGAAAGCATAATAAATATGAAGTTACAAATTCTATATCAGCAGACTCTATGAGCTCATGTCTAATTAACTTCATAACACATAAGTTATAAATGAGATGGACAGCACCATCAAATGAATTATAGGAAAAGAAGATTCTTACCTTCTCTTTCTTGAGCTTTATGTTTTCCTCCTCCAGACGTGAAACCTTGGTCACAAGCTCATTATGATAAGCCTGTTTCCGCAAAAGATTTTAGAAGTATTAACAAATGAAATAAATCTAATAGCAATCTAAATTTCATATAATCCATAAACAGAATAAAACCCAGTAGCCTACTTGTTTTCTAGCCCGTGAACGTGCAGCAGATTCCCTGTTCTTGATCTTTCTCCTCAACCTCCTCTCTATGCTTTTCTCAAGTGCATCAGGTGCATCCCTTTTTCGCACTGATATCATTGTGTCTGATAAAGTTCCCGCTGATGGAGATGAAGACAACCCCATTTTATGCGGAAAATTTAGAGGGGTCACTGCCAATTCCATAGAAGGATTTAATGATGCTTCAGCAAAAAGCCCTGCCTGCACCAGGAAGTCCTCCAAAGTGATTTCTCCAAGTGTAGGTTCTCTTTCCTGAGGTTTCATCTCCTGACATAACCTCTTCTTCTGTCCTTGCTGAATCTCTCTCCAGACCTGATCCACCGTCTTGCCACTCAGTGCTCTAGCCAATGTCAGGCTAGCCTGACGCTGAAGAGAAGATGCTGAGGTATTTTCAACATCCATCTCCAAGGAATGATTTGCTTCAGTGCTCCATACATTTTTTAGCAGCTCATCAAGGTTCATGCTACCCACGGGTTTCCCCATATTTTCTAGCTGATTTTCCACTTCATTAAGAGTTAAATTGTACCATGAATTTTGTTTGGTCAACTGGTATGAATGCAGGTGAGATTGTTGGCCATTAGTTTGAGATCCCATCGTTTGAATACCCATTCAGTAAAACTTTCCTCCTCTAAACCTATCTGAATGCCAACAAGCAAAACCATAAATCACAAAGCATTTCTTGCAAATGAAAGGAAAAACACTTTCTTCTTCCTCTCCACTCATTGATGCTATTCTTGGCATCCGTAAATTAAGTTGGCGTTCAGGGGCTGTTTTGTGGCTTTTAAGTGACAGAAAACGCAATAACTGTTTCCTTTGCCTTGTAAACCTTAAACAAACTTGGCATTGCACAAGGTCAACGCATAAAAAAGCTAGCAATTCAGAAGCGGAAACACAAAAACAAAAATGTACCAAATAGAACAAAGACTCCAAGAAATTTAGCCTAATTACTGAAATATTTTCAAAACAAAAATCTCATGTTTTTCAATTTCAGCACAAAATGAGAATCTTATCCAGCCATTTTATAGCAGAAATGAGCTGTTATATATAAATTAAAATAAGCTAAGCACAAACACTTCAGCTCTAATAGACTAAAACCTACAAAATTTCCATAAATAAACAACATTTGGTTTTATTTTATTATATTTTATTCATTTTATTTAACAAGTAATAAGAATGTTTATGTCAAAAATTGAGGGATCGTCCTAAAAAACTAGTTTGTGTGGAAAAAAAATTGCAAAACACAATGATTAGGGTTTTGTTTTTGTTAATTAATCCAAAATTTTACCATTCTTAAATCTTGTTACTCGAAAGACCTGCAAAGCATTTGCAGAATCAACCATTAAGCAAATAATCCACCTTTAAAAATATAAAGATTAAACAACAAAAAAAAAAAAAAACCAAGTGCAATTTCAAAATTTCACAAACAAATTACACCAATACATGTTAAAACCTAAGTATCCAGCAGCTACTTATATTATTTATCTTTTCTTTTCTGTGTAAGGTCTTCCCATTTTTTTCCATTATTTATAATGTGATATGACCAGAAATTCAAGGGTTAACAAAATTCTTCAAAACAATTAGCTAATGCAAATGTCTTTTCTCTATCCAGAAATTTGAAATCAAATTGGGAAAAAAAAAGTGAGAAAAATAGGAGATAGAATGGGAACGAGTGAAATCACAGAATTAAAAAACAAATAATCCAAATTGACGCCAAAAAGTGTATACAATTAATGACGAATTTGAAAGAAAAAAAAAAGAAATTATTGACAAATAACGACAATAATAGAAGTGAGAGGGAGGTAATTATAAGTACCTGAAAGAAAATAGGATTTGGCAACAACAAACAACGATCAGATCTTCGAAGCAGAGAAAAATTAGTAATTAATAATACACATTAGAAAGAAACCCTCAGTTTTGCTCACTTGTTTTTACACCAGCTCTCCACGTATTATTATGCTCGGGGATGATTCCAAACAAGTTTCTAACAAGTTTACATTTTCAGTCCATTTATTTTATAAATATTAATTTTTAATCCCTGAAATTTTTATAACAAAATGCATTTTAATCCTTTTGTTTTATTTTGGTATATTTTTAAACTTTTGGGCTGCATAAGTTTACGTTCCGAGCTTTACCGTGAGGTCATTAGGTCACAGTCTACAACCAGGGAAATTTTAAAAATGATAAACATTACGAAAACTATTTATAAATAATTACTTTTAAAAAGATTTAATATATATTTTAAAAGATTTCATATAAATTTAGCGTAGATATATACGAAAGAAAATAGTAATCCTTGTAATTATCTTTTACAATAGGATATCATTGAAGTGTTTTGGATTATGAAAGAATTCAAGAGTAATCTTTTATGGGTCTCGCAAAATGGGTATCTGCCTGCCTGCCAGTTCTTTTATGTGACAATAGTTATGAATTTATATTTTAAATTTGAAAAATATGAATTAATCTCATCCAATATGCTTGCTCAATTACCAAGCCTTCGTATTTAAATATTTTTTTATTTTCTTACATTATAATTAATGTATAACTAGCTGGTAGCATGGCTTCTGGATACCATCGACTAGAAGAATTTGTAAATCACTCTCTGCCCGCTTCCATTCCTCTCTACTAGAGAGAATCTATTCCCGCAATGCATACAGTATAAAGAAAAGTTGGCATATTGCTCCACACCTTTCTGTTTAGATCTTAGAATATGCCTCATAGTATCACTATTGAAAAATCCTAACAGAACTTTGTTGGCTTGCTTTTCATATATGCATTCATACTGAGTTCTATGCCTATTTTATCATGTAAGATAAGTCGCAATTCGCGGATATGATGATTTGCTTCATGAAAATTTCACAATTGTTTCTATTATACAACGAACTGAAATTTTTCTCCAGATTTATTGCGGATGGAGATTCTTACCAATGGAGGCGGGAACTTGCAGCTTGCATGAGTGGGTGCGCGAAGTAGGCGCCTAAAGTCAATACAGTAATTGAAAGATATGGCAACCGGAAAAATTCCTTGGTATAATCTTTTGGTAACTTTTGCCGACCATCAATGATAGCAGCGAATGGAATAATACTTGTTCGACTCTTTACTGTTTCAAATGCCCTGCCGTATCGCTTTGCTAGTCTCCGATCTCCATTCCATACACCAAACAAATGATGACCAATTAAACCAAGAGATGCAGCAACAGCAACAGAGTTGCCAATCCAAATTGTGTGAGCCAAGCACCAGATCACCTGCCCAACCATCTGAAAGAAAATGCAGGTTCATTAGCTCATAAAATGATTTGATTTGCACATTTTTATGCAGAACAATGACAGATTAATCACTAGCTTATGTAATCCTTTTCCTTGTTTTTAGCCTAAATGGTTATATTTTGCAAACATGAATTACTACTTTCTGCAAGTAGGCTCCAGTCAGCACCTATATACGTTAATTTTAACCCACAATACAGATGGATCTTTCTGTCATTACGTTCTTAGAAATAGTTACAATCAGCCTTTTATATATATATATATATATATATCTCCTTATTTAGGACCCTATTCTATTATACTCTTTGGGCATATATCCCTTCGACGGGCATTGGTTCTAACCCTGAAAAACTTTGCAACTTCACTCTCATGCATCAGCCATAAATCCATCCACACATCTTTTCCAAACAAAAGAATCCCATCTAGAGATGCAAAAAGAACTAAACACGTTCATAACAGCAGGTTGAATAATAAAACTTTGAAAAGCTAACAGATTTGCAGATTACTAGAATATGGTACAACTAGATGAGACTAGATTATATAGGTTGCAAACCTTATAAATTTCCAGCCTAAAGTTTATCTGAATCATCACAAATCTATGAATAAAAAAATTTCTTTTAATTCTCAGATAGAAAATGTGGTGCATATGCAAATAGAAAGGGGAAAAAAACTTATCTTTGAAAACAGTACCTGAGGGTGCCTGGTGATTCTCATTATCCCAGTTTCCCATAGATGCATTTTCGGCTTATCAACAGCTGCTACTTCAAGTAGATTAAAGGTTGACGGATAAAGGAAAAAGAATGAGATAAAATTAGAGAGCCACACAAGTTGATGTACAACAGGAGCGCTTTGAAGCTGCCATAATTGGACGCCATCATATCTGTGATTGATGAAATACACCTAGATTACAAATCCATCAAGAAATCAGTGAGATAAACAGAACAGACTTCTTTAAAACTGTGAATAAGTCTTATTGAAGATACTGGGAACTCACGACAGTGCTCATAGCTAAGGGCAGAGAAATCCCAGCAAACAAGACACGGTATGCTCGTTCTCCAATAAGTTCCTCACCCATATCTCGTAGACTAGCCAAGCCACTGTGAACGGTGGCGAAAATGAAAATCAGGATCAACATTACAGCCTGCAAGCATATATCATGGATTAGGGTTGATCATGAAAACGCGTAATACGTGAAGTGAATGGATACACAGCTTGCATATATGCTTAAAAGTCTAGCTTGTCTGCAATTCCTCTTGATGACTATGAATCACATTTCTACATTTCTGCTCACCCTTTGCTATAGTAGTAACTCACACAAGAACGAAGTAACAAAAATCATAATAACATTAAGATGGATTAAAATAAATTTTCTACATCAAATGAAATTATAGCTTGTTTTATGAAACTGTATAGTGTATGAATCGAAGTCTATGTGATTCTGAGAATAACTACAAATACTGCAAGTATTCCCTGTCCAGCCCGTTCCTTCCCTTTTTTCCAGATTAGAAAACTATGACACAGAAAAAAGAAACTAAACGACAAAGAGGGATAGAACTAGAGCAAACACTGGTTCAAGAATTCCCATAAGAATTTCTCATATAGATTATTTGAACCTGAAATGAATGCAGTGAAATTTGGTTGATTAATTTACTGCTCAACGACGTACTACCATTCTACTTAACTAATTTCCTGCTCTTTTAGTCTAGACACACATAAAAAGAAAAAGAAAATTCGTACATGTTTTCTTCAATGGAGAGCAACAAAAAGACTAGAGATCCACAATTTCAACAATGGCTTAGATGCTTTTCAACACATTTGGTTCGAACAATTGTTTTAGGTACTAATACTCGAAACCAATAGACTTTTTCCTTACCTAGGAGCTACATTATACCACTTCAGACTGTAAAATAGAGACGGCCAAAGTTGGATGACAAGAACTTATGACGATTGGCAATAACTTGATGAGATAAATTCATAATTGATTCAATTCACATTCAAAATCTTGTTGCTAAATAATTAGAGACAACCCAACACTGTAACAGACCGTTTTAACTGGCATCTAATAGAAGGTTCAATGCTTGCTATAATAAGCAAGCTTCAATGCGAGTAAATGGTAAATTACAAGTTAAACTAGCAAAGAGGTAAGATTTATAAAGTTGTAAGAGATGTAGGAAACTGAAGAAAGCACCTAAGTTCAATCCTTAAGCTTCAAGCATTATCTTCATTTTATCTCAACCAAAACAGATTATCCGCCCATGATGAATTTCCAAGAAGAATTAAAACAGAAATTGAGGTAGAATGACAAGGAAACTGAAAACTCACTTCAGGGCTATCAGAGAGAGAGGAAACGGATTGAATAAAGAGCTTTCCAAAACCAGTAGAGTTATCAATCCAAGCAACATTAAGGACATATAAAACACCACCCAAAATAGCACTAAAATAAATCCAAGATGATATTTTTTGACTGCCCAATTCGAAAGCAGCGGAGTCTTCTCCTACAGCAGTCTCTTCTCCTTCTTTTTCTTCTTCTTCTTGCCTGGTGTCAGCATCTCTAATGGAAGTTCGAGAGCGGAAAACATGTCTAGTGGAAACAACGGGAAGAAAAAGTGAGTTGGGTATGGAAAATTTGGAAGAAAGGGAGGGTCTTGATTGGATATGGATGGTGGGAATTGAAGGAGTGGAACGCAGAGGCAAAGAAGAGATGGGATTGGAAAGAGCAAGGGAAAGAGCCATTGTTGGCTGGTCTTCTTCTTGGATTATGAGAAAGAGAGAGAGAAGGGGGAAATGCTTAAAGCATCTTTGTGCCACTGATGCTTCCGAACGACCCTTTTGGCTTTGGTGGATCGTGACAATTTCCCACCAACCTTAGTCTTCCAACGTGAATTTCACATATGATAACCTTTTTCTCATTATGTGTTTTTTAAAATTTTGATTTGTTTAATTGATGAAAAGTTGATTTGATTAATTTATAATTTTATAAATTAAATTCATATATTTTTAATAATATAATGACACTTTTAATGATAATATAATGATATTTTAAATTAATACAAAAATTTTTAAGAAAATTATTACAAAATTTTCATACATGATTATTGTTAAATGATTCCTCTAACCTTGTTTTTATGTATTTTATGTACATACCTTAGTATATTATATAGTAGTTCATTCATTTACTAACATTTCATGCATTATACTCATATCTTACATACTTAGTATAATTTCATACATTTTCATACCCTTTCTTCATATTTTGCATAATTGATATATTAGTTTCATTAACATTCTATTTTAACTTATGATTGTATCATACTTAGCTTCATTTGCATGCTTTATAGGAATATAAGTTCACTTTCACATATTAAAGCTTTGGTTTTAGGTCTTTGAGTCATGTTTTTGGTATTTCTAGTCATGTTGGTCACATTCTACATTTGGAAAACTTCATTTCCATGCTAGAAACAAGTCTTACATGACTCATGTAAAATGCCACACGAGTTGTGTAGAAGCTAACCTTCAAAAACCAAATTCTTTTTCCTTTCTTTAGCCGAATCTTACACGAGTCGTGTAAGGTTCCAAATGACTCGTGTGGAATTCGACCCCTTCATATTTCCTTCTCTTTTGATAAATTCGAGCTTCATACGAGTAATGTATTAATCACATGACTCATGTGATGCATGTGAAAAGTTGATTTGATTAATTTATAATTTTATAAATTAAATTAATATATTTTTAATAATATAATGACACTTTTAATGATAATATAATGATATTTTAACTTAATACAAAAATTTTTAAGAAAATTATTACAAAATTTTCATTCATGATCCACTAATCAGATTATTTAAAAATTTTGATTTGATTAGTTAACAAGTAAACAAAAAATTCAATGTATGTGATTAATATATTGATAATTGACATTATCACTACTTTTCTCTATTGTTAAATGATTCTTCTAACCTTGTTTTTATGTATTTTATGTACATACCTTAGTATATTATATAGTAGTTCATTCATTTACTAACATTTCATGCATCA
>CANYBF010656022.1:0-11907 GCA_948192965.1 Dalechampia spathulata
TATTAAATTAAATAATAAATTATGCTAATAATCAGAGATAATGAGATGAATATATGATGATATCCTTTGATGCCATTCATGCTGAATATTGGTAGAAAATATAATTAATATGATTAATTATATTATAACTTATGACTTAAAGGAATATGAGATAAAATGGAAAATGATATTTTAGAATAATTATATGATTTTATTGTATCCTGAAATATTAAGAAATTAAGGATAATGGTTGAATATATGATTAAGCAATTTAGTTTAATATTAAATATTGGTGAAAGATAATATATGACTTAAACATATGAAGGTTGGTACTTGTTGACATGATAATTTAGAGTATCAAATCACCGATATATTGGTCAATATAAATAATAATAATACACTAAAAGAATAGGGTATGATATAATCAAATGGACAAATTATCATAATAACACATGATGAACATATTATAGATATGTTACAATATTCAAATGATAATTGTGGAGTAATTATGTTTGGTGTAGTATATATTATATGACAACATTGCATAAGGGTAAATTCTAAATGAATTATGAAATCAAGGATTAAGAGATAGTATATATGACATGAAAATAAACTAGTCATAATAATGACATGAAACAAATTATGATATGAAAACATTAGAGAATCAAATAAATGTGGATATACTTCCAAAGTATTTAGAAGTAAGATTCTCAATGAATATATGGTAATGCTTTTAGGATGATGTTATGGTTTACATGACCTGTATTCATATATGCGACATAAATGATTATATTTTCTTATAACATATGTTACATGAATAATTACATTTTTACATATTATGTGTTAAAGCACCATTGAGTTTTATACTCAGCGTTTGTCATTTGATGAACGTAGGTTAAAAAATGGGAGGCGAGCACGGATCTCCAAAGCACCAATTCAGCAGAAGTCTCTCTGAAGGCAAGGACTTAGGATAGTTCAAAGTTTTTAATTAAATTGATTACGTAATTTAAATTAATGATAAAGGTAGTAAATGTAAGAATGTTAATTGGGATAATACTTCCGCAAAACTTAAAACGACGCATAAATATAATAAGTAAAAAAAAAATTTAATGTATCCCTTGTAGGATGTTTATTAACTTTCTAAAAGAGAAAGTTAATAGTCATTCTACGGGAGCATGTCTATGCAAGCAAAAGACGTGATAAATATGATGATGTTACCAGATGAGAAAAGTAAAGAATAAATTAATGTAAAAAGTATAATATGCATCAGAGATTGGTTTATAACCATAAAGTAGTTAATTACCAGTTACTATTCCTATGGTTTGGAATTTTATGAATCAAATTTTATGATGAATTATGGAGGATAACATAAATTAATTATGAACGATGGTTGATGAATTTTATTATCAAGGCTTATTAATTAAAACAAATAGATCATATATAAAGCACTTGCTTTATGAAATGATATTCATTATGTCAATATTAAGTATGTATGAAATGAATATTATATGATATTGATGCTATTTTAAATGTATGTCATATGAAATGGATGTATTATGAAATGATTGACATATGAATTCATGTTAGATGAGACGGTTGATATATGGAATAGATGATGTGTAATATAATATCACAATGCTTGCATATGTTATTTTGGCATCATGGCATAAAGCATCCATATCATGTCATGAAACATTGATTGACATATGCATATACATGACATGATATGGAGAAATAAGGAAGGAGGAAAATGAATGAATCAACAGAAATGATAAATGAAAAGGGTACTTGGGTATTATGAAATGAATTTCTACGGGAAATGAATGGAAAGGAAAGTGATATGAAATCAATGAAATGAATGTGAAATAGGTTCCAGTACGTTGAACCATAGAAATGATATAAAATGAAATGTAATACCCAGTGCCAAGTGCGCATATGAAATGAAATGAATGATACAGGAAAATAAGAGAGAGAATGCATAACACGAATGCATTCTCACAAGACAGCACTTCCCATTCATGCATTATGAAAGTTTAATGGATGATATAATTAAGCAAATGATATGAAAAATAAAGGGAAGTGCATGACATATTGATATATATATATATATATATATATATATATTTCATGACACAATTCAATTTTATATGATGATCTATATGTAATATTTGACATATATACTCTATTGTAAGAATGTACAAGGAAATGAATGGGGTTTCACCATAATCGTGGTTATATGGGTATTGTATTGAATAATGATTTATAGTAATGTATATGCTATTTTCATTGATATTATTTATGTTAAATTTAGAAAGAGAGATATGTGATAAAGTGAAAGATGGCAATTAGGAAACTTGCAAAAATTTTATTATAGTTTAAAATGTTTATGGAAGTGATGATATTGGTTAGTTATATGTTAAGCAATGTAATTTACTATGAAATTATGGTGAAATGAAATTATATGATATTTAGCATTAGAAATATTAATGACTTAAGGATATGATATTTCAGACAATTGAACTATAGATTTAGTGAGATGAAAATTTTAATGTCTAAATAATATGTGCATTTTTATAGGTAATGAAATAATAGGGTAGTCGTATATGGTAAACGATATTAAATCAAGGCTATTTTAATAGAATTAAATAAAAAGGCTAAAGTATTAAAGCTATGAGTAGCATGTTTTATAGAGATAAACTTGATAATGTATTGATTAGATTGAATAATGATATGTCTTTTTATGGAATGAATATATGATGATCAAGTAAAGATATTAAGAAAAAGAATTTTAAATGATGTTGTATTCATGATGAAATGATTACAAAAATTATTATGTTACTTGACATATTTATGATTATATTTTCTATGATTATGTGTTAAACACTACTTAGTTATATACTCAGCGTTCGTCATTTGATGGACGTAGGTTGATAGTTAGATGGCGAGCACAGATTCCCAAAGCACCAATTCAGCAGGAGACTCTTTGAAGGCAAGGACTTGGAGTAGATTAAAGTGTTTAATTAATTTTAATTAAGCAATTAAATGTTAAAGGCAGTAGATGTAAAAATGTTATTTGGGACTAATACTTCTGTAAAACTTAGAACGGCGCATAATATAAAAAAAAATTTTATGCATCCCTTGTAGGGTAATTAATGGTTTTCATGTATCGGAGATCATTAATTATTCTACGAGAGCATGTCGCACCACAGAAAGGCGTAACAGAGCATGTTTTCATCATTTAGGTATGACATATATGCATATAGTGTATATTTTTTGTAGATAACACATGATATATAATGAATATAACTTCCATTAGTTAAAACCTTTTCACATGGCTTTGTTTTATATTAAATCATATATATAGGTATACATTAAAGAAATCTTGAATCTTTCAAACCGATTTTTAAGAGAAATCAACTATATCTATTTAAATAGAAAGCAAAGAAACAACTATTAAGCAAATAAAAATGGCTTAGAATCTAAAAATTTTGATTTAGTTTACTTCTAAATTTAAAATACACAATTTGGTTATCAGTTGTAATAATTCCTATCTTAACCTATGTTTTAACAGTTTATGCGTAGACACTTTAATTTGTTAATTCCTGAATTGTTGGCCAAGACACTCATGGATACATTAAGAAAACATGAGTTCAATTATTGATAGGTTAACTGGGTCATCTTACCTTAATAGGTTATACACTCATTATGATAGTATGTAAAGCTACACGCCTACATGAAAGAGAACTAACCTATTGTTTTATTTATACATCATGACAATGCTAAAAAAACTTCTAGATTTTATCATCAGTTATTTTATTTATACATGTAGATATTATTGAACCCCCATAAGAAGGATATCGTCTCACTTTGAAACTTAATTTTGCTAAGATTCTAAGTAATAAAGGTTTGTTGCTACTTCCATGACACCCATATGATAATATTATACTCCTTTGATTAACAACTTTACTTGAAATACAATATTTTATCAAGCCATCTTTGAGTGGTCTGATTACATGGGTTTTCTTTTTCTATCCTAAAACAACTCATTCAACTCAAAATACTTATACTAATTATGACCATTCAAATATTTTGAAGCATGCAATTTAATAAAATAATGTTACTTTTATAAGCAATATGTATGTAATGAATAAAAGAGGACCATCCATATAATTTGGCTATAAAATGTCCACATTCTGTTGTTGTAATTATGTGTAGATTTCCATGCTAGACTCAAAAAAAGTGATCAGATGAATTCCTTCAATGCAAACAGTGATATTAAGCTCCCATTTGAAATAAATGTTGAAGAATATCAATTCTCAAGGTATGTCTCATGGTACTTATAAAACCAATCAAACTTACTTATCACCCAAGAGAGTCTTTCTATGTCATTAAAAAAACAAATTTCTACTTCATATCATAATAGAAGGCTTTATAAAGAGACAAATCAAACAAACATAACAACTTTAGAACTAAAAAAAGATTAAAATATCATATGCTAAGATTGGTATTGTAAACTAATATGTTACACAAATACAAAAGATCATTACAGTATACATACAATATCCATAGATATACATGGATATACCTTAAGTAGACACCAAGTATACAACATGATTGGTACGAGAATATAAATATAGGAAGTAAATATCATGTATACATATTTAGACCATTCTTCCAACCAAAACATAACAAACTTAACTCATAAACTCTTTTCTTCTAGCTTTGTTTTCTTTGATATTCAATCCTTTCTATCCTCTAATAAAGAATCATGCTTATGTGATTTATGGTGGTTGTCCCCAACACCCACCATTATGAAATTGAAAAACAAAAATGCATACCATCAAAAATACTAATGCGAGTGATTATTAATTAAACTATAACAACCCATCAAATACATCAATGATTAACCATAATTAAATATGTCATAATAGACAAACCTTTGATTGATACAAAAGGCAACCAAGAGAATTGAAAGACAACAGGTTTGCTATGGAGGCACTACCGAAACTTATTGAAGGATGATCAAAAGGCTTGTTGAATCAATGGAGATGGAAGATGAAAGGTAGAGATATGATTCAAAACTCATTAACCAAAACAAAATGAAGAACTCCATAAAAATATTGACTTTGATTATGCATTCATGTTGTTAAAAGTAAAAAAGGGAAAAGATTGATTATTAAATCCTAATAGGTAAATTAGAAAATTAAGAAAAGGAGAAAAAAAAGGTAATTTTAAAACTTCAAATTAGGAAACTCTCGTAAATAAGAGTAATGGATATTTTTGAGAAAAAGTATTGAAAAAATCTTCTTTCACATTTAAAAGTCTGGTATTGATATTTTTTTAAAATAACTAAACTAAACATAATGTATTTTTGTAAATTTCTCAAAATGTTAATTGTATCATTCAAGAGTTTAGTGATGTTACATATTTCTATTATTTATGAATGGATTATAAAGTCTAGAGAGTATATTAAATATATAATTTTGAGTTTATATGTGCAGCATTAGTGAAACTAAAAGCTCGATGGATATTTGATAAAACATATGTGACATTAAAAGGGCTTTTGCTTATATTATGCTAAATTACCAAAACTCTAATGCAAAACATAAAAAGTTACCAAACTTGAAATCAATGTGCTGATTAAAGAAAAAACAATTTAGGGTCAAATTAATAAAATTGACAAGAGACAAAAAAATTCTACATAATGTATGAATACAACTACATTAATCATGAGTCCAATAATTTCCATTAACGTATGACACGTGCGATAAAATTTTAGTAATATGAAAGTTGACAATTTGCAACCCTAGACACCTTCAACAACTTTTTTAAAAAATGATTCTAGAATGAGTCGCTCCCCTAGAGGCGCCTTATCTCGCCTCGCCTCAGATGCGTCCAGGCGAAGTTTGCCTTGAAGGGTACTCAGGCGAGAAACTCTATAAGCACCCCGGTTGAGCGCCTAAGCGAAGCACTGAAATGCCTGTTGCAACGCTGAATTTTCATGAAACTGCATTGAAGATTATTCAATAAGTTCTCTCCCACAAAAAAATCAAACCGTAAACTCATTTGTTGAGAATTTACCAGCAGAAAGAGAAGTATCAACAATTGGAGAAAGGCTACCATGACAATCCTTGGCTAACCACTGGGTTGGGGGAGGGGGGGCCGGTAACTTTGATTTTTCTTTCCTCAGTTCACAAATACATTTACTTGAAATTGACTTGTCATTCTGAAGTTGTAGACAATTATCGACTGCTGGCATCAAGCTTCAGCATCAGTGATATCTATTTTACATTCCTTTCCTTTCTTGTAACGAGCTACATGTTCAAGATATTCCTGAAGCTCTTTCTCCAATTTTTCAATGAACTGACTTGTATGCTCAAGGGACTGCTCATACTTGTACTTTTCAAGGGCCTGCTTAACACTTGGAACTGTTAAAACTGAACTGAACATTTACATGTTTGTATTTTAACTTGATAACTTTGGTACTGCATAGGTGTAGATGTGCAGTAAGCAGTCAAGTGTAAATTTCATAACTAACAAATGGACTCATGGGATCATAAGCTTGGCAATAGTGGATCAAATTAATTTTTATTCCAGGAGAAATAACATATGCATTTATGAATACTTTCTAAGACAAAACAATACACAGAAAGTGAGAAGGTGAAAGAAAATTTTGTTTTGGACAAATCATTGATTTGGTCATAGCCTATGGGTTAATACTAGCAACTACCTAAACAATTTAAAAAAGAAATCTCATCCGCTAGCTCTTTAAGAATCAGCATTGGATTGAGAGATTTCCGAAACATCTTTTCATTGGTGATGCATATAGGTGTTTGACTTCATATGAAGTTGATAAAGGAAGGAACAAATTTAGTTCATTGAGACTTGGTAGAGAAGTATAAAAAAAAAGAAAAGATTTGTGTATGATTTTCAATATTCTGGTGAAGACTTATGATAAAATCTCAAGAGAAGTTTTATGGTCCAATCTCTAAAGAATATATAAAGGAGCAATCCTTGGTGCACATGTAAGTCATGTATACTAATATAGAGTGCACCTCAATACATCATAAATTTGAAAAGAGAGACAAACTTGCCTTCTGTTTAGATAAGGTATCTGGAGGGGACATAATTGTTGGCTGCACATAGTTCTTCCCTCTGTAGAATATAATGCTATTGTTAGGTTTTATGTCAATCACAATACCTTTGCTCAGTCGAGTAAGCTCTTCAGCATATTCCTGAATTTGCCCTGGTTTGCAAGGTTTGCAAATAACTTTCACTGTTTCATGCTTCTTCCAATGGAGATGCATGTTCAGCACAACACCTCCAAATACCCCACGCCTTCCTACTAGAATAAAGTTTTTCTTCTTCTCCCCTGTGCGCTTGAGGTAATGCTTCTCTTCCTCGGTTAACATTTCGGGATCAAATGTTTCAACTCGTGTTTTACAGACCTCAAATTTCCTCAACTTCTCAATCAACCATGCTTCCTTTCTTTTGGCCTATAAAGTGTTGATAAAGTAAAACAGACAATGGAAAAGTCTACAATCAATTAAACACTTCAATTAAATTTGAAAGATAAAATCATCATTTTCCACATGCTAATAAGTAGAAAATTCTCCTAAGCAATGCTACGCAATGAATTAATCTTTTCATTGTTACAACTCAGAAAAAGAACCATCAAAATTATTCCAATGCAAGTTCTAAGGCCAATAGACACCAAAATTGACAGATATTCTACGTCTAAGATATAGATTTGTCGTGCAAGGTTAGTAAAAAGGTACGCCAGTTGGTTGGACGCAACAATGCTATTGCACAAAAGAAGACAACTCGTGTTTTAATTCCATGTACCATAGCCCAAAAAATGACCAGCCCACAAAGTCAGAATCATCAAAAGAAGACAACTAAGGATAAATGAATAATTCAACAGAAGTCCAACCTTTTCAAGTTTATATCGAATCCTAACTTCTGGATTTGGGGAGTTCATCTTCTTCTTGGCCTTGAGGCGATAAAGCCTGAGCTCATTCAGTTTAGCCTTTCTAGACATTTTAATGCGTTTGGTAGGCTTCTGCCCTTTTTGAAAAGAACAATTTTTGCTAAGGCGTTTACCAATAGAAAACCTGACATGATCACTGTCTGTCCTTAACTGAATTGATGCACTGCTCAGGTATCTACTGCATACTGAATTTCTGAGACCACCGCAACTGACAAGCATATTTAACCTTTGTGGCCATAAAAAATGACAAAGAGAAGACACAGTTGATGCCTCTATAAATGGAATAGTAACCCCAAAATATCTCAGATGTGCAGAGGTTATGTAATTGTGCGACAGAGTAAGAAAACTAATTCTACGTAATGATGAGGGATCGCACCCTTTCTGAGAAAAACAAGGGCACCAAACAAAACGTTCCCTGCACAAGAG
This sequence comes from Dalechampia spathulata, assembly GCA_948192965.1. Lineage (NCBI taxonomy): Eukaryota > Viridiplantae > Streptophyta > Magnoliopsida > Malpighiales > Euphorbiaceae > Dalechampia > Dalechampia spathulata. Next base: position 8,396 of record CANYBF010656022.1, read on the forward strand.
AATAATTTGCCAGAATTTAAATGAGAGGCCAGCAAGCCAGAGAATCCCAGTAAAAAGTAACAGAGCACAAATACAGATGCATCAAATTGTATGACTTCAGATGATGAATTACAGTGAACCCTGCCAATTTTTAACTTTTGAACCATAATATAAAAAGCATTAAATCAGTAAGGTATAGCATAAATCAAGTTTCTGTAAAATAATAATTAAAAAATAACCACCATAGCTAGAACGCCTAGAGGGTGTTTGGGAAAAGAAAGAAGGGGAGCCCTAAATATCGAAAACCACTACAGGCACTGGTACTGGTTTGGCCAGCTTCAAAATGAATGCATAATAGCCACCGTCTTGAGCGAAAGGCACTCAAGATGGTGATTCTTGCTTAAATACCTATAAGCCTTATATGCTTAGTAAAGAAAACATTTACGTGAGACCAACTAGAAATACACCAAACGTACAATACTAATCAATAAGCCTCCATTCATTCAAAAATTAACATAATCAAATGAAGATGAACAAACCTTTTGACTGCATAGCTAAGTCCAACGCTGATGACCCTTTTCACTGAACCTCGGGTAAACATCATTGCCTTAAAAATCAAACTGTGGTACAAATATATATCGGTCTTATAAAGTCAGATCTAGGTCTCAAAGAAGAAACTGTTCATGTGGTCTCCAATTTGAAAACCTACGAATTCTCCATTAAACAGACCGTTTAGATATTTGATGAAAACCGTCTTATCTGCAAATTGTGAATTACATGTACGTGAATTCCTGGGAACCACAGAAATTGTAAGGAGAGAAGGAAAAAAAAAACACAAATTGGAAGAATCTATACTAATATGTTAAAGCGAAGTAGATTTACTGTTGATTATGAACAGTGAATAACTGAAAACAGTACGTTATCGATTATGACAATTCAAAGTAAGATTGTTTTCCTTCCCTATTATCAGCAAAACGACGATGTTTTGTTGCATATATATATACACACACACACATACATACATATATATATATATATGACTGTCGAAATTCCTTCGTTCTCCAGTGGGTGTTTTCACTTCGACCATAGTTCCTCTCATAAACCTCCAAACAAGGTGAAAGGCTAGCTCCTTTTGAATATTGTATTCAGCTAATCTTTTAATTGTTTGCCAGAAGAAATAATCAGTCTATAACCAATTCAAAGTTGGACTAAAACCCATAAGGATATGAACAAAGTTGGGTAAACCATGAAGAGGGTAAACCATGAAGTTATAGTCGATTATTAAAATATAAACTGTAAACGATGAAAAAGAAAGACCCGAAGAGGAAAAGTTAACGGAATGAAAAAATTGGTGAGAAAGGTACCTGAATCTTGGCGACATGTTCCTTCTTTCAGCTTCTGATGGGTACTAATAGAGAGTAGATTTTCTGGAGACTGAGAGATTCATATTGATTGAAACCGACGATATATTAAGCTTAAATTTTTAAACTAACAAAATACTTTATATAATAATTTTTAATTTTAATTAACTCTTCCATTTTTAAGGGATACTTGAAAAAGCTAATACCACTCACTAAAGACAAATAATGATTAAATTTTTATATCTAATAATTTTATAATTCAAATAAAATAATAATAATAATTTTCATATTTAAATACATAATTAATTATTTGTCAGTTAAAATAATCCATTATAAAATATAAACTGTTTAATCATAACACATAATTTTAGAGTAAAATAAGCATAAATATAGAAAATTAAATGTTAAATTCTGAATAAGCAAAAAATTAATATTAAATTATTTAAAAATGTTAAATGTGTAAATTATTTAATAAATTTACTTTATTTATTGGACAATTTTAATATTTTAAATTGATATTAAACCGTTAAATTTTTAGTTATTTCAAACATTAAAAAGAGTAACAATACATTAATAAAATAATGATTTCTATGTCGATATTAAATTTTAAACTAATAAGATATTGAAAAAATAATAGAAAGATATTATTAAATAAAAATGGCAACAGAATTCATTAGTGCAATTCAAACTTACAATAGTTATTTTAAATAAAATATTTCATTTAATTTATAAAAATTTAGAAAAAATGTGTATTTTATCAAATATTTTATAATTTAAATATATTATTTTTATGAAATTTGAGATATCATTTAAAAAATAATAATTAAAAATATCTTATTTTTAATATTTATGAGATTTGCTATATATATATATATATATATTATATATCTTATTTACTCTTATTAAATTTATAAATATTTAAAATTAAATAATATTTTTCTATTGAATATCTACACTTCAAAATGAAAACATATAATGAAATGTATATACATTTCAAAATCTTATAAACTAAACAAACACTTAATTTCATGTTTGTTTGAAATGCAATGAAAGGAAGCAAAGAGAAATTGAGGTCTTGAGGTGTTGTTTGATTTAAATTATTTGAAATGAAATATTTTATAAAATATATAGATTTGATAAAGTGTATTGTATGATTTATAAAATTCAAAATAAAATGTGTATTTCATAAAATATCACAAGATCTAAATATCTCATTTTTGTAAGATTTTAAATACCATATTTTAAATGATATTTTAGAAATATCTTATTTTGAACTTATGAGATTATTATATATATATATATATATATATATATATATATATATATATATATATATATATATAATCATATTTATTTTTAAATTTATAAATTTTTTTAAATTAAATTGTTAGAGATATACAAAATCATTTATAAATCTTACTTAACAACTTCAATTTTTGAATTTAATAATTCTTTAACATTGTATTAAAGTTTTAAAGACCTAATGACATAGAATTTAATTGATAAAAATCTCAATATCTTGCTGCATAATATCTTTAGTTTTACTTTTATTATTTCTAGGTTAGTTTATTGCTTACATTTTAGTTTACTGCATTAGTTTAGGTTTATTTCAGTTTTGATTTTTATCCTATTTCTTTTAGTTTAGTTATTTTTTATACTATTTATTGCTTTTAATTTATTATCTTTAAGTGTCACATCCTGAACTGTATGATTCACTGTGCATTCATAATTGACAATATATCATGTTTACATATGTTATTAATGTGGAAATGATATGGAATTATGATTATGTTGATAGATATATGATAAAAATTGAGTTTAAAGCTCAAAAGAACAAAGTGAAAATTTTACCGAAATCACTAAAACGGATGGATAAACGGCATTAAAACAATGATTTTAGGCTATACACATTGAATTTGATAAAATGGCTTTAACCATAGTGCTTGTGTTAACTTAAATTAGATATATGCAAAATTTGAAAATTTTGAATAAAAATTTTATTTATAACGTCATAATTGAATTTGATGATGCAAGCGAATGAAATAATGCAATTTTATGGGATTAGGGAATGGAAAACTTAGTTTTGAAACTAAATTGGTGAATTATATAATTAAAATAGATATTAGGAATTAAAAATAGAATTTTCAATTTAATATGACATGATGATGTCAT
>CANYBF010656076.1:0-12182 GCA_948192965.1 Dalechampia spathulata
TTCCTACGGGAATTAGTATATAAATAGTCTCCTGAGATGGGAGATGGATAAAGAGTGCAGGGCACTCGGATAAAAGGCCGCCTAAGGGCGATGAGTACCGGTACCTATCGGGATCCAGTGTGTGCGACAGGAATGTGCACATGACAGGAAAATAAGAGTGGATGAGGGAAAGAGGAGTGAGAGCGAATGTCTAGAGCATTGGCACTTGCATTGCATCTGGTGTATCGATTGAATGCTTTCATATATTGTGTATATGACGGATGGATATATGTGTGTATTACCGTTTATATGTGTTATAGCACCACTGAGATTATTCTCAGCGTTTGTCATTTGATGAACGTAGGTTCGGAGCCCTCGGGAGAGCCATCCGGGAAGGAATAGGAGTCGTCAGCTGAGACGGATAGATCTCATTTTGGTACGGGACTTCAGTGGCAAACTCCAGCCTCTCTTGTGTCTGTGTAGCTTGTGTTTATGCAGTGTGGCAGTAGTTACGTTTGTATTGTATAGTTATGTACATTTATATAGCTTTTGGTGGTTTGATTGTATACACTCACTTATGTATAACAGGTTTTATTATATAAAGATTTGGGATTGCCTGTTAATGATTGTGTTGTTAATTGAGTGTATGTCTGGGATGGATCCTGGGTTTTTGTATGCTTATCACGTGTTTCCGCAGCACAACCACCATTAGGCTAGAGCGTGTCCCCATACGACGTCTGTACAATGTATCCCTGACGTCACAGGTAGTGGTTCTCTTAAAGGGTCACTGTCTGTGTCGTGGGAGCATGTTTGCCTGGGTATGGGCTGGGTGTGACAAGATATATTACTTATAATAAACTTATGCAATGTGCAAGAATTACATAAATTATTAATCAAGCAAATAGTTATAATCTTTTATTTTAAAAATTTAAAATGATTTCTTTTAAATTGGTAAATTGCGTATGACATTGTGTATGTTAAGTGGATCTAGGAGGAATGTATGAATATTAAATACCAAAGTGAGTGTGAGGTTAATGTTGGAGCTAACTAAAATTAATTAAGTTGATAAAGAACATTAGTATAAATTAAGTATAGTATAAGAATTATGCAAGAGTAATCAGAAGCGGGAAAGGGACAATATTTACCCCTTTAGAAGGGCTGTGGGATAGGTGGTTTAGAGAGGCAGTGGTTCTAGTGAGTACTAATTAATTATGAGAGAAAGTGTGTGGGAAAAACCACTCTAGAATGTTGTAGTAACGAGTAACTTAATCAAAGTAGAGAAAAAGAAGATGCATAGAGAGACATGGATCTTTAGAGTTGAAGTTGGCCGCCATACTGAGAATAACTACCTTGTGTTAAGAAAAAGTAAGTTAAATCTTTTATTAAGAGTAATGATAATCCGCATATAAGAGTTGTAGAATGGGCTAACTTGATTATGTAAGTATATGGTTTATAATATGTATTACCTATAACTGGTTACCTAATTCTTGATGTATAAATTAAATAGGAATAAATCAAATTCTTGTGTGTGGTTGTACATGATAGATTGATCATGTGATTGGTGTTTGCTTGTAAAACATGTTTCAAGCAAATGTTGAATGTGTGTAGCTAAGAATCTAAGTAACTGATGTGTTACATTTCAATTGATGATATATGAAAGCACCCATGTATTCATTTTTTGTATGCAGACCATATGATCATTTATTTAACTAATAATATATTAATCCATGCTATTAAATTGGTTGTGCCTTATGCTCAGGGTGGCTGTTACTTATGGTTGGAAAATGCTATGTTTTGAGTCAGGTTAAGTGCCCAAATCATGTTAGTAATTGATAAGTTAGGTAGCTATAAAAAATCCTTTATTTGGGTACATTCATACACCTCCTCACTCTTGCTTAATATGTGTTCTTAGAATGGTTCTATCCGGAATTCAAGCATTAACTTATTGATACTCTTAAATAATAATGATAGATCACTAAAATCTTGATAAAGTTTGAGATGAAGGTGAAGCTAAATGGACCACACACTTACCTAAAATCCCTTGGTAATGAGTTGGTAAAAAATATAAGATAGATATAATAACCATTGTATTAAGCAGCTTAGAATTTAAAGAGAACTAACTTATTGAATGTGAGAGAGTTAGTGAATAAAACGTATCCACGTATCCCTCAAAGACATAAAGAATTATAAAACTTATTCCCACTGCCTGTAAAACTAAGTGGTTAGATTAGTGAGGCTATAGAGATGTATTCGTAAGTGAGGTATTGGGGTATGCATTTTGGTAGTGTGCATTAACTTAAGCAGCTCATGATACACAAATCTCTAAGCTGGCTATATGTTGGGATTAGATGCATTCTTGATACAAAGCAGCAGTTCCACCTTGATTAAAGTGTTGATTTAGTAAAGTGAAAATGTCCAACTGTCTTATGTAAGTTGTACATTAAATGGGAAATGTTATGTTATCAACTATCCCAGCTTATAAAACCATAATAATTAGAGTATAAAATAATTGCTAGCTAACAAACTTATATATTAATAACCTGATTATGGTTGCCTTTAACCATAAGAAACCAGCTTAAGAGGGAAGACACTTCATGCATGTATACATGTCATTGATAGATAGTTTAGAGTATACCAGGGTACATACATATGACATCATGTTGGATAGAATGGATATACATATGTAGGTTATCGTTTAATCATAGGTTACCATGTAATTGTATGGTCAAAAATAGATTTTGATTATTACAGCTGCTTGAGTGAGTCTGATGCATGCTTAGAAGGAAACAAGAAGTGGAAGTGTACGTGGGATATGTTTGCAGAAGGTGCTTATGGCTAAGACAATAGCATCAAAGGATTTGCTACATGACCTCTTAATTAGTAACATGTATGTTTTGAATATAAGAATATGTTTAAACTTGTATGGAATGCATAAAATCACCATATAATTCTCTTGGTGATTGAACATGCAAATTGAATATAATCACTCTTAAATCCATTTAAAGATATTGAAATTATTAAGACAATTACAATGTTAAAGGCATAAAATAATTAAGAGTTGTTGGAGTCGGTGGGTAAAGCTTAACATGCCATCTTTTATCTTGTAAAAAAAAAAAGACAATTACAATGTTAGTTGATTGGATGACGTAACTTAGGATCTTACTTTTTCTATGAAGGATATACAAGGGATTGGTGTATTAAGCGATAAGCTTTACATCTGCGATGGTAAATGAAATACAAATTATTATACTTATTGGTAAAGTATGGTTAAATCAACTTAAATAATGTAGTAATTTCTTATATAAAGACTTGAGGTAGTTCAATAAAAAAACTTGGGTTGGAGCAGTGTAATACATGGACTTACATGGCTCTGGATTATGCTAATACAGAAACTAACCACTGATTGAAACTTAAGAAATTCTTGAGTGATCCGGATTCACCATGTAGGATTATGGACCATTAATGGTATATTGACACGTGTCAATTTTTATTAAATGTGAAGCATTCATTGGTTATCATTTACATATTAATAATTAATAATAATTACACACAATCAATATAAAACCAATCAATACTTGATATTTAATAAAAATTGACACATATCATTATACCATTAGTGGGTCCATAATCCTACGTGGTGAACCTAGATCACTTAAGAATTTTTCCTGAAACTTAATGCTTATTGACATGTAAGTGCATATGCGTGTATAATTACCAAATTTTATTTCATAAATATGACCTAAGAATGAGGGTACCATCTTTGGATTGATTTTAGTAATGAAAAGAATTAGTTAAAAAACTGTTAGTAGTAAACAATGCAGGTTGTTAGACGTATTAAATTAGAATTTAAACCATATGGTTAAGTTGCAGACTTGATCAAGAAGAACGTGTGTGTAAGATGAAATTACCAAACCAAGAGACAATAATATGTATATAATACCGCATATTATAGATAAGGCTGAGTTGTAATACCCTTGAATGCATGTACTTCTCTTAGAGGTGTATGCATATATATAGAAAACCTTATTCCGCCTAGAGTTATATAAGTTCAGAGATGAATCAAATAGAACCTTGCTTTAATTTATATATATATATATATATATATATATATATATATATATATATATATATATGTGTGTGTGTGTGTGTGTGTGTGTGTGTGTGTGTGTGTGTGTGTGTGTGTGTATGTATGTGTGTGTGTGTGTGTTCATTAATCAAGCATGGAAACTTGAATGGTTGTTATATTTTTTAAAATATAGAAATATTTAATTCTGAATCAAATATGGTGAACAATCGGCTAAGTGCTATGTTAAATCAATATGTGGCTAACTTTAGATGGATTAAGATGATATTAAATTTATATGTTTAATAAATACCTTCTTCTATATAAGTTATTAGATATTATAGGAACTACGCTCTTTAATTTATATCAACATGATGGTTCCATAAGAAGCTATCACATAAATGATATATGAATTAAAGTAATGTGAATGCAAATTATATTTACAAAGTTAATTAAAATGTTAAAACCTTGAGTGTATATTATGGTATTATATAAAGCAAAGAAGTTCATGTGATTTAATTAAATTGTATTCTAGAATTAAATTTTTTTTTTCAAGTTTAGAGGAAGGATGAGACATAACACCTACTCCTTAATTTAATAAGGATAAATCAACAAAAAAGGTTTGTGCCTAATAATAACTATGTTATAAATGAAAATTTCAAGTAAAATCAAAAGCTTGATGATTCAAGCTTCGTAATGCAAAGAGTTATGAAAATTTAATTATTTTATAATATTAATGGAGATATGATACATTGATGTGTTTGTGATATTATTAATTTATGAATGTGTCATCTTTATTTAAACACATATGCATTAAAATCATGCATCATAAGCCATTAGCATGACATTTTAGAGGAACAAGAGAGGCACGGGTGTATATATAAATATACATAAATATATATTAAAGAGGCATAAGGGAGGCGCTAATATATTTATATAAATTGAGATTTACAAAGCAGGTTGAGTTTGGTTCCTTACCAACTATGCATAGTATGATGATATGATTGTTACTAAGGTAAGTTGAGTTTGGTTCCCTCCTTAGCGAGCCATGTGGCAAATTATTAACCAAAGGTAGGTTGAGTTCAAGTCCCTCCTCAATGAGTTACATGGATATGTATGTATATAAATATAATGAAATGATTTAGAGAAGAAAATGCAAAGCATTTGCATTCAATAATTCATACAACATATCATAGCTATCATACTAAGATGAAATGATAGAGGAATGTGGAATGCAATGCATTTGCAATCATTGACACGTACATTATATAACTGTTATCTTATGAATAGAAATGATAAAATGATAGAGGTAGAGAGAATGCCACATATAATTACTATTATTTTTATATTCAACATAGGAGTGTCGTATTTTGAGATGCATAGGTAATAACCATATGGAGCTCAACCAAAGCTAATATGATTCTCTTGCGATATGGTTATATAGTGATGACTTTGTTATTGAAATATTTGAAATGCTTAAAGGGATTATTGGTGAGATGTTATATGGTTTATATTCTTTCCTATTTTCAATCTATGATTGTTATTACTTTATGGAATTATAAATTAAATTACATTATACCTCTCATTAAGCACCACTGAGTTTGATACTCAACATGTATTATTTAATGAGCATAGGTTAAGGTAATCCAAAGAGACATCAGAATCAGTGAGGCACCAGCATAGTCAAGATAATTCTGAGACTTGAATGACCCTCGGAACTATGTTTAGACCATGTAATATATTCCTAGTAGATATTTTATTATGCAACTATCATTAAATAATTTAAAGGTAGTAAAATCTTTTATTCTTGTAAATTAGGAGAGATATTAAAAACATCTAGTTTATGGCTCATCTAAACTTTACAAATGATGTTTAAATATTGGAAAAAGATAGATAACACGTCATATTTATGATGTGAATTTTTTGTATGGCAGGTGATGCTGAAGCCACATGTTACAAAATATACAGTTACAAAAATAGATCTAATATATTCTGTTGTTATAAAAAATTTCACAGATCCCTTGTAAAGCGATTAATGAATTCTTATGTAAATGATTTTTATTAATCACTCTATAGAAGAATGTTTCACTAATCGAGTGTGACAACAATATATTAACTTGTTACAATATTTACTAAACCCCTTTATAAAGAGCACTTAAACAACATTAAATATGAGCTTGGTATGATTAATGATTCCTCTCTTTCATAAATTATTTAAATTATTTTTAAAATGAATTTCTATTTAAAACCATCATATTTTGAATGATGCTCCCTCTTTTTCTATTCAAAATTTTCATATTTATGCGAAAAATTAGGTTATATGGGCATATGAATGGTGGTATGACTATACATATGTTTTCTTTCAAAATTGGCAATAAATGGTCATGCCATCAAATCGTACAACCATACTTGATGCCCAATCTCTTTAAAATCCCGTTCTTTATTTTAACTTCTTCAGTTTTGTTTTCCTTTTTGTTTTCCGTTTTCTTTACTTAAAAACCAATACCCACTTCATTCTTAAAATTATTCTACCTTCAATTTCAATTTTCTTTAAAATCTTGCATCTTTTTTCTTTTGCCTTTTTGTCTTCCACTTTCTTTACTTAAAAACTAATACCCACTTCATTCTTGAAATTATTCTACCTTCAATTTCAATTTTCTTTAAAATCTTGCATCTTTCAAGATTCTATTTGGATTTTTCTTCTTTTTCTTCAAGAATGTATTCTAAAGGTGGTGGTTCCTCTCATCATTTTAGCAAAGACAAATCTCTTAAGGAAGAGTCTCCTCCTTTATTTTATGATCCTCAATTCATCAATTGATGTGTTATTCTTTCTTATAAGAAATTCCTCTCTTGTCATTTTACTTATCCTAACACTTAGAAAGGTTCAAATTGAAGATGATGTCCTTAGGTTTACATTTAATGTTGGTTAGAGAACTCTTAGATTTCTAGAAAATAGGTGCATTGATAAGATTGCCATGAAATTCTTGTAAAATTTCAAGTTAGAGACCCATAGGTCTAATTCCTATTCTTGTACTTTCAAAATTTTTAGGAAACCTTATGCCTTATCTCATGTTGAATTTGATGAAATTTTTTATTTTCACATCAATGGATTAGATCATTCTAAGTTTGCTAACTTTGACAAGAATGCTTTTTGGAAAGACATGGCCTTAGACATTTTATTTCATGCCTTAAATCTTAAATCTTCCTATTTTAAGTCACATGCTTTATTTTATTATCACCATATGATTACTTATACTTTGTTTGGTCATACAAAAAGTAATGACATTGTAATTGGCCTTGATATGTTTTTTATTCATTCTATGGTCATTAATTTTAATATTCAAAATAATCATTGGCTTCAAAAATAGTTTATTGAGGTTGGTGATAATAATCAACTTTGTCATAATGTCTTATTTGGTCCTCATGTATTGCATATTATTTGTGTATTAAATGCCTAGCCACCCAAAGCCCTTTCTTCGAATCCATATGATTTTAATTTGGATTTATCTTTTTATTGAACATGCTCTCCTTTTAAAATTTAACAAGATTGATGATTATTTTCCTCACCATGAGTATATTAAGCATCAGTTGGAGTATATTTTCACTCATGGTTTACTTAATAACATTATTTCTTTATATAGGTCTTAGGATTTTGATATGTCAAATGCCATGCATGTACCCATTTCTTTGATACTAAATATTTTAAGGATGATGCCCTTGCTTGTTTGTGTCATCATGTTGAATTTTTTAGAGATTTTTCTTATCATGAGGTAGCTCTTCATCATAAACAATAACATGGGGATGGTGTTGGATCCTCTTATCTCTCTCTATTAGAGTTTACTCCTCCTACTTCCTCTTAGTCTCATGGAAATGTTATCTTAATTGTTTGCTACTTTGAACACCCGAGTTGATGGTTTTGATTCTTGATTTGACATTATTGACTCCTATATTGATAAGCTTGATCAACATCTTTTTCAACATAATCAAGAATTTTTGGATTTTTACAACACTCCATTTGATTCTCTTTAGGAACTTAATGCTCATTTTGATCAATATTTACCTCTCTCTTTGGATTAAACATTTGGTGCTTATTGGTTGGTTTTATTATTGATAAATAGGGAGATGTTTTATTACTGGTTTTCTAATTTTGTATTATGATTGTGTTGTGCCACTTAAACTTATGAACAGTATATTATTTATATTTATTTTTATGAATATGTTGTTGTTGGTTTGTTTTCATAGGATTGTGAATATGTTCTTAAGATAATCGTATAGGATTGTGAACTTCTTGTTTAGTTGATTATGTTTATTTTAATGCTATTTTAGCTATGTTTATTCTAATATCATTATGATGAACTTGTAAATATCAGTTAGTTGCTAAGTTTTTATGCATGCTTATATTGAAGGAAGCTTTGTTTGTCAATATGAAAAAGAGGGAGATTGTTAGGTTATTTAATTTCCTTTTTAAAAGATTTTGATATTTATAAATAGTCCCACTTGAATTTTTCCATATTTGTTCCAACAACTAGTGGTACGATCATACCATTTGCTACTAAAATGTCTTGAGAAATTATTGATTTTATGCCTTAAGTTCAAGTAAGTACTCATACGGTCGTATCATTTAATTCTCATACAACATGCTACTACCCATTTAATTGAGTTTAGCTAACCTATAATCAAACCAATTAAACCAACAACCTAATTATAAAATCCTTTTATAAATAATATTACTTGTAATAGCATAAACAATAGAAGTATATAAAAGAAAATTCATAGCTTTTGGCTACAGTGTTTGTTAGAGCCTCTTTTAGTATATATATATATAATATAATGGTTTCAATACCATACAGTAAACAATTAGGCTAATAATGTCATTGAATGGACTACTTTGCAAGTCAGGTGAGTATTTTCTTTTACATCTACCATAAAAATGAGAGTGTGGAGTGTCTCTTCCTTGATATATCCTTGTATGGAACACCATGGCAAACAATGTGTTTGAGCTAACATGATCAATACGATTGCTATGAGATAGAGGAGAGAATAAAGTTGGCATAACAAGAATCTGAAGAGCAATTAAGGAATTGACAAATTCATATTTTTAAGAAAATAGAAAAACTCACAAAATACAACTTTAGTATGACTAAAAGGTAAATGTATTTGTATACATGCAATATCAATATCCAAATACCTTAAGAAAATACCTTAAATGTATGAAAAAAAATTAGCTATTAAATTGTTTCAAAATTTATAAATACAAGTTAAAAAGGGGATCATTTTGATATCAAATTAGTCCAATTTTTCTATAAATTTTCATTGTTGACATAATATAAAAGGCCTTCAACTTATAATCTCATAGCTTATTATAAAAATATATAACCTAAATTAAGTCTACTAATTTCTTAATTATAAATATAATTTTGATGATATATGATTCATGCAAAATATATCAATAAAATAAAATATATATTAAAAAATTAAAATAAGTCAAATTATTTATAAATGTAAAAATAAGTTAAATTGGTCAAAACGTCATATTTTACACGAGATTTGACTAAATTTGAACTAATTCATAAAAAAATTGAATCATTTTTCTTCATAATCTTTCAAGTTTTTAGCATTATTCTCTAGTTTTTCTTAATATTTTAAATCTAAAAATAAATATAAATAGTTAATTATTAATAGCTAATTGTTACAAGCTACGAGAAAGCATCAAGTATGCTTTATATAATGGTAAGCTATGAGACGTGTCAATATTTCCTTGTGAATTTGGAAGGCATGTATTCATGAACATAACAAATTTCTAAAATTATAATTTTTGTTAATATATGGTAAATAGTAAAATTGACCATGGCTTAACTCTGTTTGACTCTATTCTAGATAAGGATGTTGTGTACTGGATAGGAATCATTCTGGGGTGTGGATAAAATGGAAGAGGCAAGGAGGTTGTTGAATTTTATGAAAAGATGATATAAACACGATTGAAGCCAAATGAAGTAACCTTTCTAGTGGTTCTTACGGCTTGTTGGCATGCTGGTTTCATACAACAGGCATGAACCATATTATTAAGATTACAAACCCGATTCTTCAACCTAAGAACCAAACCCTAATATTTTTTCAAGGCTCATACTAAAACCCTTACAATGAATTTTCAAAGCTCATACATAAATCTTTACAATAAACAATCTCACTAAGAAATAATCTCAATTACATAAATTTTGCTTAATACATAAGCTCTCATCAAATACCTTAAAATCAACACATCCAAAATCAAGAATGAGAGTAATACAATTTTATGAGCAAAAAGAGATTTATGATTAAAGAGTTTAAAGCAATAATTACTTACTTGAAAATGTAAGAAACTAAGTATATATACTCTCTTTAAGTTTAAATGATTATTGGAGGTGTAAATTATGCAAAAACAAGCATTTTAGAATGTTTTAAAATAATGTTAAAAAAGTGTACAACCGTACGTGCAGGTGGTACGACTATACCACAGCCTAAACTAATTTGGCACCCTTTGAATAGTAGCATTTGTATGGCCATATGGCTAAGTGGTATGCCCATACCAAACCTACTACCAAAAATGTAAACCAAAGCAGATTTCCAAAAAACCTTACGGTACGACCATACCAAGTAGTGGTACGACCGTACACATCCTAAAAATTACTAAAAATTGTCAAAACTCAAATGAATTGCTTGTAAATATTAAAATCAATCATCATGAGGCCAACACACTTTATTAATAACATAAATATGATTTATTAACATCAAAACTAAGATGAATAACCCCAAGGTCCAACAAGTTCTATCTAAGTTTATATATTATCATTTATGTATTCATGTATAAGTGGTAAAGGAATAATATATGGTTGGTGTTTTATGTTTAGTTGATTTTTAAAGAAAATATATCCTTATGAAAAATGATATCTCTAAAAAATGTAACTTTTTTTGCAAATCATATACTTCATAAGTCTTGTAATTTTTCATCATGCCAAGAAAAATGCATTTTATAGCTCTTGGTGTAAATTTGATCTTGATAGGAGCTAAGGAATTGACATAAAGTTGGCATAACAGGAATCTAAAGAGCAGCTAAGGAATTGACAAATTCATATGTTTAAGTGTTACACCCGCATTAGAGACCCTAGGAGTTATGTATTCCTATGCGTGTATGTGTAGATGAATGGTAGGATGGCCTTATGTATATGTGATGTGTATGAACGTATAATGATGGTTTTGTGTTTGTGCGTATATGTGTTGCTACGAGTTGATATGTATGGATTTATGTGCTTGATTTGTGTGTCATTGCCTTATTGAGAAGCGTGTCTTCTCGGTTGGATGAGGGACGGCGTATAGATATGATTGGGTATGCTTTGGAAGTGTGGTTAGGGTTAGCGAGGGAGTTTGTGATAGTTACGAAGGAGTTTAGGTTTGCCAAAAGGCATAGGTTGGATTTTAGGATGTGGTACAGGCGTACGGAAGGGTCGTACGGTCGTACGAGACAGGGGAACTACAGGGATTTTAGGTCCTGGAGGGCGTATGGGCATACCAAAGGGCGGTACGGCCGGACGCAAGCTCGCAGGTACAGCCGTACCGTTGCTCGCAGGAAAAGTTATGCATCAGGAACTTTGGGGTCGTACGGGCGTACCAAAGCTCGTACGAGCATATGATAACTCGCAGGAAAATCAGGGCATCAGGGTTTTTAGGTTGGTAGGGGCATACGGGTATTTGGTACGGCCGTACCCGACTTAAAACACCATTTTTAAGAGGATAAACTTAGACTTTTCTTTGACTTTCTTTCCTTTTCTTCCTCCCAAACCCTTTCTAAAGTCCCTAAACCCCTAGAGGTCGTCTCTCTTCAGGGAATTAAGCATAGCGGAGTTGGTTTTGTAAGGTTAGAAGCTTAGAGACGTGATTAGTCACTAGTAGCTTTACATCTAACATGTTAGTGCTAGTTTGTATTAAGTTGCTCTTTGCTTCTTTTCTTGTTTTAAAGCCAATTAAGGCTTAAAGATTGATGTTTGGGGATTGAATTCCCGTATCTGCCTATTATTCCATGATATGAGCTTGTTATTTGTTGAGTTACATGATTTCTACTTGAGTTGTATACGGTACTCTCGCATGTTAGCATATTCATGACATT
>CANYBF010656198.1:0-10174 GCA_948192965.1 Dalechampia spathulata
TCTCTAATACAAATAATAGAATGATTACAACCTATTTATATACAAATTATTATGTAAACTAGGAAATAAACATATAGGAAATAATCTAGCTAAATCAAAGAATTCCTAAACTATTTGCCTAAATCTTAGCCTTAATCACACTTTTCTTGGATGGATAATGGATGATGTACAAATTTTAAACAATTTGCTTTGGTTGGAGTGTTTGGTGAAGTTATTTATTTATTTGTTTGTTTGTTTCTATATACATTGTTGTTTTACTTCTTGTTGGATACCCTGTCACTTAGGTTTTAAGGGTCTGAATTTGTTGCATGCCTTTTTTTCCATATTTACATAAACATTGTCATAAGTTTGCCTTGCCAAAGTAGATCATTTCAAGCTTTTTTCCCCCAAAAACATGAGGATTGTGTTGAAAGAGTCATAAACGATCAAAATAATTTGGAGATGAAAATCACTTCTAGGATTATTCTCCATATCCTTCAACACTAACCCTTGGACTTGACAATGTTAAATGGACCAAATTAGCTTAAAGGATAGGGTTACGTAGGATGATCTTCAACATTCTTCCATGAATGTTATGTGTAATTACATTGGTGTAAATCTTATATGAGCATTTTGAGTTCCTAATTACTTGTTTGTATTTCTTTATCATTATGATTTATTATTTCTTATTTTCCCTATTTTTTTCAATTTTCCCTGTTACTCTCAATTTTCACATGTTACATTTAAGCAAGGCTTATTATTTGTTGGGAAGTTCCTTTCTGCATATTTATTATAACTGTAGAGAAGAATGGTAGAGTACTTTAAGAAGACACACTTAAGGGATTTGGGTTCGAGTTTGGTAAGGTGTGGACAAAAATCTTGAACAAACATGTACAACCAAATATACGAGAAAGAATAGGAAGTAAAGTTTGGAATGGAACATTACCTCAAACCATATAAGATGACATATGATTAATAAGAAAATAGGTAGCAAACACAACATCAACCTTAAACTATGGAGGAACTTGCATTTGGAAAAGAAGGACTTGAGCAGTTTCAAGAAGATGGTGATTTTTGCGCTCAACACCACCATTCTGAGAGGGTGTATCAACACATGAGGTTTGATGAAGAATAACATTTTGTAACATAAATGATTAAAAAGATTTAGACAAATATTCTTTGGCATTGTCACTATGTAAAGATTGCATAGAAACATTAAATTGTTTACGAATCTCAGCATAAAAAGCGGAAAAATGATGAAATAATTTAGAACAACTTTTCATTAAATAAAGCCATGTTACATGATAATAATCATCCATAAAACAAAATACTTAAAACTACTTTTGGATGGAACTATACAAGGACCCCAAACATCCATAGGAACTTATGCAAATGAAGAATTAACACATTTATTGACTCTTGAATCAAGCGAACTTCGATGGTGTTTGGCATACTAACAGCACTCACAATTAAAGAAAACAAGGAACTCAATTGTGGATATAATAACTTCAACAAAGATAGAGAGGGATGACCTAACCGACAATGTGTGGTAAACAATTCGAAAGTCGTACAACGTGCAAGCGAGCGAGAAACAGTTGTATCTAGGATATACAACCTAGCTGACTCATGTTCTCTACAAATAATCTTCTTTGTTGTAAGATCTTGAAATAAACAATGGTCCAATTGCTTTACAATATTCAATATCGCAATAGACTTGGGATCAATTATAGTTGAAGTCAAATTTCAATAGAACTTTACTATTGTTGCAATAAAACAGGCAACAAGAAAAATACTAACTCAACTATAAGGAGCTGAGATAAAATCTCTCCAAAACAACAAAGAAGTATGTCCAATAGATAAGGAAAACTCTAGCAAGTAGATTGAGTGCCAAACACATTCTTAATAGCTTTGGTTAGGTTTTGATACCATGATAAAGAGAGAGAAGTTATTCTTTCTTTTTATTGTGAAAATGATGATATGCATCCTATTGATTTTTTTGGAAGGATAATATGGGGATAACGTCTATGGGAAAGAAATAGGTAGGAAGAAAATGACATCTACTCCTAAAAGTATACTTCTATTTAGAATCCCTATAATTAAGCCTAAAGACATGTACAAAATAGGAATGTACAAAACAAGAAATCTCATTAATAGCAATAGTGCAAAAATCTAGCCTATACTTGGTTGAATAACCCACAACCATCAAATAACTTGCCTCAAATTTAATTCTGAAATTTGTGGATTCATAATATATTTACAAACACTTACGATTATTATTTGTTTCTTTTTTTGTATCCTGGATTTAGACACTACGGATCTGATATGTAGATGCATGTAAGGGATACTCATCCTCATTGGTAGGTGTATCACCTTTGGGTTTCGCCATGTCATCCTCATTGTAAATGCAATATTGAATGTTGCTAGATATGTTACTTTTGTTTACATTAGCATCGTCTTCATTTCAAATTATATAGCTATTTTGCAATTGTTACTAGAAAAGAACTACGAACAATTATTTCTAGACCATTGCTTCATATGAGTGCTAATCCATATATATCCTAATTCTCCCCATGTGCTCTTTTAGTTAATTGAACGAGAAGCACTAGAGCTGAAGACTAAGTTTGCCAGTCCAAGGCGTTCATCTTTAGAAGACTCAGATGGTGGTCAACTTGATGATATTGATGTTGTTCCAAATGAAGAAATGCTTCTAGTATGTAACATCAGTTCTATTTTCTTAGTAACTTATTCCTCCTAATGATTTGGCCTATATTGAAGCGATGGAGTTGGTGTCTGGTTGTATGATGATAACTGTTCCGCAAAGGGTTTTGGAAAGCTTTTTCTGTATTTTCATTTCATTCCATTTCATTTCAGGCCATTAGTGAAAAGGGTTATGTGAAGCGAATAAAGCCTGGCAGCTTTAATCTTCAGAATCGTGGAACAATTGGTAAATCTGTTGGGAAACTGAGAGTCAATGACGCAATGTCTGATTCCATTGTCTGTCAAGCACATGATCATGTGCTATATTTTAGGTATTTATTGTGTGATTTGTGCTTTTTGATTTATGATTATTCTGAATTTGTGCATGAGCTTAATTTAAAAGCATGTTTGTCTATTTGGCAAGTTTTTGATACTTCCCTTGTGTAATAGACCTCTATATCATTTCTCGCCAAGTGTTTCTTCCTTTGGCTGCTGTTATTTGTTTTATTAAAATTATCTTGTTCCTTTAAATATCCGTTACCTCCATAGAGCTCCTGTAACTTTGCTTTGTGTATAGCATTTCAGCTCATGCATAACAAATGCTTTGCATTTTTTAGAAATTAAAACCATTAAGATGACAACTCTTTGTTATGGCTTGTGGGCGATCTGTTGGTGCCAATAATGAAAAACTTTCCCTACATTTTGATACTCATAAGGATGGTGTTAGCCTAAACATTTTATAGTGATTCCTTTTTTTAAGCTTGGAACTTGTATTTCCGTATGATAGATGGATATTTGAAGAATATGTTTTTATACATTGATTACTTCGATCAAGTTGCTTTAGGATTTGAATTTGAGCTTTTCATGTTCACATATTTCTTGATATGTCATTTATATTTTGTAGTTGATCGTGCTAGCATGTTTCTTGTCATGTCATATATTAATTAGTACAACCAACACCTTATATTTGCAGTGATAAGGGAATAGTGTACTCTTCTCGTGCTTATAAAATTCCCGAATGCACCAAGACTGCTGCTGGAACACCACTGGTTCAGGTACCCTTTTGTGTTTTATTCTGTTTCTTTGCTTTGGTAACTTCATCTTTTTGTGCTCGAGGATGACAATTTATCTTTCATAATGGAGACAGATTTTATCCTTGTCTGATGGTGAAAGAATAACTTCCATTATTCCTGTTAGTGAGTTTTCTGGAGATCAGTTGCTGCTTATGCTCACAGTCAATGGCTACATTAAAAAAGTGCCTTTGAATGTTTTTTCGTCCATACGCTCAACAGGGATTATAGCAATTCAATTGGTTTGTCCTCTTCAATACGTATATTTTTTGTCACAATGGGTTTTCAATCCATTCCTTAATATTAACTTTATCTTTTTGGATTAAAATTTTGAGCTTCCCAGGTTCCTGGTGATGAGCTAAAATGGGTCCGCTGTTGCACCAATGAAGATCTTGTGGCTATGGCTTCATTAAATGGAATGGTTATCTTGAGTTCATGTGAGAATGTATGTCAGCTTCATTTTCCTCTCATGTTTGTTTCTCCTTTTCAAATTTAGACCCGTTAGAGTTGCTTTGAAGTGAGCCATCGAAGGAGACTTATTTTTCTTCTGTTGGATCTATTGCTGTTTCTTGCTCTTTTTAACTTACATCTCTTGCCAATAGCTTAAGTTAAAAGTCGAGGAGCCTTGTTAGATGAATTCAAAAGGCACTTCTATTGAAGTGCAAAACCGTAAATAGATTGGGCATCAGAATATAATGTGAATTCCTTCTTTATATTGTTGGTCTTATCTATACATGAAGTATCCTACCCAAAGCTTATAATTAAGGAAAAGGAAAGCAGACACATTGACCATGAAATTCGACACCTTTATGATGTTTAGGCTGTTAGATACAATTATATGAAATATTCATTTACTACTACGTAATTGATAAACTTTCATTCCAATATCTCTGGAATTTGGTTGTACTTGATTCCTATGTTACTTATGTGAGAAAATACTTGTTATCCCATTTTCTTTGTTGATGGTAGCGTGATGTTCAAAGTGGTGTGTTTTGAGAACGCACGTATGAGAGTGTATCTCAGGCCAAGTCTCTTAAATGGATTTCCTCGTAGGAAATGTTTTTGTATCTTGAGGTTTGTCCTTGTGAAATGTTAAAAATTCACTTCAAGTAATTATCAGTCACGTTATCCTTTAAATACATTGTAAACCAATTATCCCTTCCTATTACTTTGTCTATGTGTAATAACAAGGGATCCATTTTATGGGAAAATCTGAGTCTTTCGGAACTCATTTACTTCTAACCAAATGCTTGATGTTGACCATCATGGTTTTTGCTAGCTTCTTTATGATGGACCTTTCTTTTTATTTTTCTTCGTTTTTCCATGTTTCTTATTAGATCACATCTAGGTTCCTCTTCAGTTCATGTATTATTATTCTTTTACTGGTCATATTCCTGTTTGTTCACATTTTATTCTGGAACTCAGATACGAGCATTAGGCCGAAATACCAGAGGTGGAGTAGCTATGAGGCTAAAAGGAGGAGATAAGATGGCAAGCATGGACATAATTCCTGCTTTCATGCGAAAGGACTTGGAGAGGGTGTTAGAAAATCCCAGGAGCAAGTATTTTCTTTAACATCCTCTGTGATTTACTTTATGCATATTTCACTGGCAAGTTAAGATAAGTAGAAACAAGAATAATAAGGTTTGGCCTTAGAATAGTCATCTAGGTTTGGTTGTATGGAAATATTGGTTGGCTGCTAGCTGTATCATTAAGTCATTTTTGTAAGTTGTGTATTCCCTTGTAGAACTATTCTTTGGTTGGTTAGCCAGATAGCAACTACATATTAGTTGGAATTTTCTTTTGCATCCCATCCCGCATAACATGTTAGCATCACCAAATTATTAATCATTTATCATCACTTCCCTCTTTTTCCCCCTTGTTTATTTCTTCTCTATACTTCTACTTTGTTCCACAATCCTTTTCTGCTCCTCACCAGTTTTCTTCTATTTCTACTTGCAGCAAGTTAGGAACAATACGGTCCTAATACTTTCTGAATGAAAACGATACAAATAATTTTGAGTTGCTTAATTTTACACAAAAATTTAACTTGATTTCATTAATTGTGATTCTGCGGTATGAAATAATGCTTACAATGAGTAATATGCTCCTTAATTGCATGAGAACAGCCAGAAGGGCAGTGGTCCGTGGCTGTTGTTCATCTCTGAGAATGGTTATGGGAAGCGAGTCCCTCTCTGCAGCTTTCGGTTATCACCTTTGAATAGAGTTGGCCTAATTGGTTATAAGGTATCATGATTATCATGTTAACTTCCTGTCCGTTTCTGCCTGAAACTTAAAAATTGCTGTTTTGTTTCTCACAGTTGTTTAGCCTTTGACATTTTCTCTCTTTCTTAGTTTTCTGCAGAGGATCGGTTGGCAGCAGTTTTTGTGGTTGGGTTTTCATTGGCAGGTATTGTTATACTTTTTTTTTTTTTGGCATTTACTAGTATTGTCACTCTATTCATGATTTTGGGGCTAGATCGTCACCATTATATGTCACTTTCAGAAGATGGAGAAAGCGACGAACATGTTGTTCTAGTCAGTCAAAGTGGTACCGTCAATAGAATTAAAGTTCGGGATATTTCAATACAATCTCGCTTTGCAAGGTACATGCCTTATTTAATATGGTTGGTTTACTTGGGAGCATTATGCGTGCTGTTCAATTTGCTGCAGCATAATGCTTCATGAGTACACATTCACTCACCTGTTCAGGTCTTGGGTAAAAATTGTTGTTGACATGCTTCATGCAATTCTTTCCCAAAGTTTCCATGCCATCTCATGGGCGTGTCAATATCATGTTTTCTTGATTTCTTTTCATTCTTCTTTACTGTGGCGTTTTCTTTGCGGTGTCGATGATTTTGAGCTTGTAAAAGTTGCTAGTTTTCCTTTCAGTACACATTTGTATGCATACCGATTGCTGAGTACTTCTTTTTAGAAAGATTTCTGATGCCTTCCATGTTTTTATCAGATTATGAAAATATTATCTATCATTACTTGATAACTCCTGTCTGTCTATCAGGGGGGTCATTCTGATGCGGCTGGAGCAAACCGGAAAGATACAGTCAGCATCTTTGATATCTGCAACGGAGGCTGAACCGAAGGAATCAATTATCAGTGCAGCAACAGAAACCGTGTCATCAAAAGTTGAACCACCGGTTGTGTCTTCTCCCAGGCATCGTAACAGATTTTGAGAATTATCGTACATGCCTTGTAAAATATTTCAATGGGCAAAAGAAACTACCCGCTGTTTTGCAGTTCGACATCTAATGTGGCTTAAATTGTATCCAAAGTTTGCAGTTGGGTAACCGGGTCCGAGAAATCGAGTACAATGCAATTACAATTTTTGATGAAAGGATTTTGTAACATTTGCTTTTTGATATTTCTAATGGAGTAGCTAACATCAAACAATGAAAAAATCTATTGAAGTTTCCTTGCTTTACTGGTTCACCTATCTTTAACAAGTGATTACCCATAACTTAGGCATAGGATGATGGTTTGAGCAAATTTTAAATTTAAAATAAGCTTCGACTATAAATAGTTTTCAATTTTGAGAGCAATAGGAACTGTCATTTCATTTTAAATTGGATTGTTGAAATGTAACAAATGTTTATTTTGTTTGCTAATACCCTTGGAATATCACGTGTTTGGTTCTCGTTTCATGGTCCTGCACCCTTGTAGCTTGCGATTGCTCCAACTAGCCAGGGGGCTTTTGGTTGAGAAGCTGCTTTGGTTTGACATTTTCATTGGTTTTGGACTTGAACCTCAACTGCGAACGTTATTATGGAGGAGAAGATAATAAAACCTCAAAGGAGTGGAACATGAGGTAGGATAGATACACAACTATGGTGGCGAAATGGGCAACGATTGAGCTGCTTAATTCAACAAGAGATCGAAAGATATATCCAATGATTGAATATGATAGAAACATTCATAGAATAAAATAATTGTAAAGAAAGAATCATAACGTTCACAATTGATTTTCTTTTTTATTTATATATATTATATCATTGGCAAAATATAATTTGTATCACTCTAGTCTATTGCATGTAAATTATTTAACAAAAAGTCTGGCTGCATTTATTATTATTTATGTCTAGAACATAATAGATATTTTTCTGTACTTTTTAGATACTTATTTGGAAACCTATTTTGTATTGGCAAACAATTATTTTTTTAATAAAAATATGAATATCAAAAATAATAATACCAAGAATATGATAAAAGTAGCATTATGAAATAGTTATGGATCAATCATGAATTTTTTTGTTTTGTTTATTATTTTGAGTAACAGAATATATTTATTATCTTATTACTTTTGTTTATAAAGATATAAATATATTTAGTGTAAAGTATGAGAAAAAGTCTGTTTCAAAGAAGTATTTGATATAGCTAAATATTTCAACTCAAATAAATGATTTTATAAAATAATAAAAAAAAGCATAAAAGAGGTGCATTTTGAGATGTTCTTTATAACTGCATGTTGCTTTTAGATCCTGATTATGTTTGTATATAATTATTTTTATTTGATTTTTACTTTTATATTGATCATAATTTACTTGAAATTGTATATGCACCAACCGTTTTAGCATTTTATATGGTTTGTAAATGGTTAAATATTTTTGCCACTATTGTAGCACCTTACTTTTCTAGTTTTCATCATGATAGATGCTAGTGTATGCTCTAGAGCATCATGTTTTTTATTTATTGTAATTTAATATTAAATGTTTTATCAATAAAAGGCATTATTCATTATTGAGTTTGCTTGAAAGGCTTTTAACAAAATAATGAATTCCAAGATATTGGAATAGTACAAAGGAATTCATAAAGAGTTTATGAAATGAGATTCTTATTGTATGCAAATGTTCAATATCTAAATGATCCTTGATCAATGAATTAATAAGAATGGATATTATTCATGTGGTCAAGATCAGCACATGTTATACTTCCATATAAGTTGATTCTCATTCACTATGACATGAGTTATCTAAATTAAACATATGGATGGGTAGTTAGAGACAAGCTCATTGGAGACCTTGCTAGTGAGATTTCATATGGATGATTGATCTATATCTGTGAAATATATCTCACTCATATCAGTAGTGCAAGTATCATTAAGACTTAAGATAACAAGGTTATCTTGACTATAGATCACTATATTTTGACTCCTATGTTTTATTCCTCCTTAGGAGGCGTTCATAGCTTGGAGTTTATATATAGTGTGAAGTAGTTGAAGGCATTTATTTATCAATAAAGGATTCACCATCCCAGATTAATAGTAGAGATTTTATCTCATTGGTTCATATAATTGTCACGTCTTTTGACTATGTAACATGCTCCGGTAGAATGATTATTAACTTCTTAACCGAGGAAGTCAATAATTATCCTACAAAGGATTCCATACATTCTGTCAAATTTTTTTTTATTCATTATTTTTTATTTATTATTTATACATATAACTTGCATGCAAACTCATATTAATCCAATACATTTATTATTCCCAGATTTTAACATAATAAGTCATCACCTCATCAAAGTTATAACATACACGTATTAATAGTTTACATATTTTTAGGTTTGTCAAACTTAATTTGTTTACTGCCAAAGTATTTTGTTTATGTAGTTGCACGATAATTTATATAGATAGAAGTTTGAAGGAACTCAACCCATTTACCAATATTCTATTGATATGTTCAGCTGCTTCACTAACGCTCTTGTTCTGTTGCTTTACTTAGTCCTGCATTTATCAATTGACAAACGCTGAGTATAAAACTCAGTGGTGCTAGTGAAACAAATATTGAAATATCATAATAATCATTATATCAATAAATTCCAAAACATTATTAAATATAACAAACATGATTCCATCTTATCATTTATTGTATGCCATTTATATATGTCATTTTCATCATGTTTCATATCATCATTATTATTTCATTTGTCATAGTAATTTATCAATATACATGAATGATATGATATATGTCTTGTTTGTAATTAATATCATGGTATGCTGATAATTATATAACCTCATACCTTTTAATATATCATCATCATCTATTTATGAACCATGTATATGCATTTATGTTATGCATTCTCTCTCGTATTCATTTTTTAACGATTCAACAATTTCTATTTTATGCGCATTTACTAGGTCTTTCATTAATATCATAATTGTGGTTAAATCATTTGAGCTCATTATTTTCTTTTTTCCTTTCATATCTCTTTTCATATCTTAATCATCTCTATTTTTTTAATTCCCGTAGGAATTTATATCATTTTACATAGTATAAATCATTCAACATTTTTCTCATATCAATTCACTTCTTTTCTTCCTTATTTCACCATGTCATGCTATGTCATGTTTCATGTTTAATGCATTATGTTCATGTCATGATTAATTTATGATAACATATCATACTTGATTTTATAAT
>CANYBF010656336.1:0-11954 GCA_948192965.1 Dalechampia spathulata
ACACAATCAACCACATAGAATCATATATAGTAACACATATACACATAAGCACAAACCATCATCATGCACATACGTTACATACATCACATACGTCATTGAATCCTGCCATTCATCTACACATACATGTGCATAAATGCATAACTCCTAGAGTCTCTAATGTGGGTGTAACAGGGAGCATGTTACGCAGCCGAAAGACGTGACATAACGGGAGAAAATTCTCATTGTGAAAATTAAAGATTAAGGTTATCTTGAGAAAAGATGATTGTCTGGTGGCGATCAGTGAAAGGCCACAGGATTATGCAGATGATAATAAATGGAACGAGATAGATGAGAATGCTATAGCTAACCTACATCTAACACTTGCGGATGAGATCTTATCCAATATAGAAGAAAAGAAAACGGTAAGGGAGATTTAGGATCACTTGATCAAATTATACAAGGCTAAGTCCTTGTAAATAAAAATTTTCCTTAAAAGGAAATTGTACACCCTGAGAATGCTAGAATCTACTTCAGTGACAGAGCACCTTAATATCTTGAATACACTATTTTCTCAGCGTACATCATTAGGCTATAAAATAAAGTATCAAGAACGTACGAAACTTCTACTTCAAAGTTTACCAGATTCATATGATCAGCTCATCATCAATTTAACAAATAATATTCTTTCTGATTCCCTGGTTTTGGATGATATAGCAGCAAGTATTCTTGAAGAAGAAAATCGATGAAAGAACAAGGAAGACAAGCAGGCAGGTTCACAATAAGTGAAAGCTTTGATAGTGATGAGAGGGAGATCAACAGAATGTAGCTCAAGTGGGAGTCACAATCATGATAGGTCAAAATCAAGGAGTAAGAAGAATTTCAAATGTTACCACTGTGGTAAGAAAGGTCACCTGAAGAATGATTGTTAGAGCCTGAAGAATTCCAATTCTCAATGGAATGTGGCGAACACTTTAAATGATGGAAATGTATTGTGCTGTGAAGCAACAATATCTACTGAGAACAGGAAAAAGTATGATGATGTGTGGGTTTTTGACTCAAAAGCAAGTTATCATATGACCTCTCAAAGAGAATAGTTCCATCATTATGAATGTCACACCCCAGCCAATACCTGGAGGAACATGCTCCCGTAGCATACGCAATGACCGTCCCTTGGGAAAGCCGCCACGTACCCTACCAGGGATACGTGCTATTTTTGACCTATAGACATTCGTATGGGTACAAAACCTGCGTTAGTGGTGAAACAGTGCGTAGCATGGCATACATTCAAACACACATGCATCATTCCCTGGATAACACATACTCATGCATTCATACTCATCATTCAATAACCACACGGTCACAAAATGCAAGCACACACATATATATATATATATATATATATATATATATATATATATACAAGTGTACATTACATGACTATTCACCACTAACTATAACGACATCTACTGCCAAAATGATTACAACAAGCTCCTATTACAAAAACATGGTGGAGATTGCCAGACTGCTCCGTACCACTCCGAGAAAATGCTTCTTTGCTGACGACTCTAGCGTCTCTTGGGCTGCTCTCCCGTGGGCTCTGAACCTACGTTCATCAAATGATAAACGCTGAGTATAAAACTCAGTGGTGCTAAAACATACATCAACAGGTATGCATTCACAGACATAACAATATACCATCATAATCATACCAAGGCAATGCATTACAAACATAATCACAGATATGTCATAATACCGAATGCAATGCACTACCAGTACCCCTGAGATTCACTCTTAGGCTCATTCACTCTTGTTTTCCTGAATGTGCACATTACCTTTCGCACACACTGGGTCCCTGTATGTACCGGTACTTCCCTTTACTCAATAGTTGGTGCCCAGCACCTATGTCTCGAGACTCATCTCCCCTTCTGGGGAGGGCAGTATCCATATGATTCCTCCAAGGAATCTTTCCACTTTTTTTTTTGTTTTGACCCAGTGTGCCCAGAGCATCGCTCTGCACTCGACACTCCCCCTTTCTTTTCTCTTTTCTCCTCATTTCTCTCTTTCCAATGCATTTAAGCATCCATTCCACATGTCAATCCATTAACAAGCAATACAACATCAGTCTCGCCTTAATATTCATCAACAATTAATTCAAACATCAATTCAATAAGACATCAATCCACACAACATCCCTAAGAACATAACATAAGGGATTGTTCCCTTAAGGATCTCATTCAAGAGATAGGAGTCACAAGGGAATCAAGCACAAGCATAACGCACTAGCACACACAGCACAAACATAACCCACTAGCACAAACAGCACAAACGCAAGCAATCATGTATACATACACGTATACATCCAAACATGCATACTCAAAACCCTACAAACTTCTAGGGGGTCAAACGCGGGCGTAACCAGGTATTAATTTCTGGGATAGCTTCTTACCTATTACTAAGCTTATCACTATATGAATGTTCCTGGTTATAGCTACTTCTTTTCACTGGTACATACATCAACTTAACATAAATAATACATACTTACATGGGAAAATTGAAGAGAAATTATTTATGATTCTACTAGAAGGTTATCAAAAGGTGAGAACTAATTAAGTTTACAAGCTAGTTAAAAGCTTATATAACCTGAAACAAGTAGGACATGCTTGGAATCAAGAACTTATAGCTAAACTTATTCAATATGGGTTCATATAACCAAAGATTGATACTTGTTTATTTATGAAGAGTGAAAGGTCTAATTTCCTGGCTCTCATTGTATACATGGATGATATGTTGATTTGTGGTGAGAAACTATTTGAAATTACCAAGGTGAAGGAGTACCTAAACACATAATTTACAATTAAAGACCTAGGACTAATGAAATTTTTCTTAGGAATAGAGATCGCATGATCAAAATCTGGCATGCTCCTTAATTAAAGAAAGTATATGTCACATCCGCGTTTGACACCCTAGGAGTTTTGGTATGTTGTGTATGATTGCTCGGATGTATACATGTATGTATACATATTTTTGTATGATTGTATGCGTATGTGCTCTGTATTCTGTGACTGTGTCTGCATCGTGATGATGTGTTCTGTTGTGTATTTGTATATATGCAAGGTGTGTGCATGATGGCATGCATGTTTGGTATGTGTTTTGGGTGTTTTAGGTGGCTGGGGAGTGTATTGGAGTGTGAGAAGAGGAGAGAGGAGTATGGTACGGGCGTACGGGATTCGTACGGTTGTACCAAACAGGGGAAGTAAGGGGGCTAGGGCTCTTGGAGGCCGTACGGGCGTACCGAGGAGTGGTCTGGCCGTACGCGTGCTCACAGGAATTTAGGTTTGTCAGGAGAGTTGTGGCCGTATGGGCATACCAAAGGGTGGTATGGCCGTACCGCAGCTCACAGGTTTTTGGGTTTGTCAGACTTTTTGGGTTGGTACGGGCGTACGTGATTGGTACGATCGTACGTGACTTAAATCTGCCTTTTTAACAGATAAACATAAGCCTTTTTCTTATGTTCTTTCACCCTAAACCTTTCTAAACGCCCTAAACCCTAAGAAAACACCAGTAGAAGGATGTCTAAGCTTCGGGATAGTGCAAGAGCATGGATTAGAGGCTAGAGCTTGATAGAACCGGGAGTACGAGCTTGTGATAGCGGTCTTCTTTCTTCAGGTTTGTGCTAGTTATGAGTTGTTTGTGCTAGTTATGAGTTATTTGTGCCAGTTATGAGTTGTTTGTGCTAGATGCTTATTGTTTATGTTAGGTCTTGTTGCCTATATGCTTTCTTTCTGGTTCTATGGCCTTGTAAGCCTAGAACTGAGGCTTTGGGATTGAATTCCCTATGATTGTGGTTATGGGTTCTGAGAAGGAACATATGTTGTGGCTTTTGGTTCCAGGAAGGAATGTGGCTTATGATTATTGGATGTTTGGCTTGTCAAATTGTTATACGATTTATTCATGCATTATGAATGATGGCATAGTATATCATGGTAATAAGGGTGGTGAAAATGAGGTACGAGAAGTACCAGGTACGAGAGGTATTGAGTTAAATTACGGGGGTGAGATGCTCCCACTGGTATAAGATATACCGATATCAATTAATATGGTGAAGGGAGTGAGATACTCTTACAGGTGTGAGAAGTGCCGGTATTAATTGATATGACAATGGAATGAGATGTTCCAGAAAAGAGTGTGAGAGGCACCAAACCGAGGGTGAGTGTATAGTATTATTGAGCATTCATGATTGTGTGATTCAGCAGAGATTACCGTGTGATTGGCTGTGTGTCGTATGCTTGGCTGTGTGCCGTGTGGATTGACCTATGTATGTGTTTGACATGCTTTATGTTCCTAGCACCACTGAGATTTATTCTCAGCATTTATCATTTGATGAACGTAGGTCCGAGTTCAGAGGGTGAGCACCGGGATTAGAGGTACAGCAGCTGGTCGTGTTGTGGACTTCTGGACGGACTCCTGCGGCTTGTGTATTTGTGCATATTCCTTTGTATTTGTAGTATTTTGGCAGTATACTAAATGTATTGTATAAGAATCCATGTATACATCTAGGGTTTTGTATTTATTTATATCTTTCTGTTATTGGATTTTTATACGAGCATTAGAGTTTAAAATCCCTTGTGGTATAATTGTTGTTTTCCTAAGACAGGAAAGCGATGGTTATGCTATGGGATCATGTCGTCACCCCTTGGGTCTTGGGTCGGGGTGTGACAATATATTAAATATTTAATTAAAGAAATAGGTTCAATTAAAGCTACAAATATCTATTTCCTCTCTACTATGAGTAGTATTGCTTTATGATGATTTTAGTCCTCTATTGCTTGAACCAAATGTATTCAAGTGCATAATGGGAAAGTTGCTCTACCTTGGTTTAACTCAGTCAAATATAACATATGCAACACAATAATTAAGTCAATATATGCAACAACCAAGAAAGGTACATTTGAAGTCAACCATGCATGTGATATATTACTTGAAAGGTTCTTATGATCAAGGTCTTTTTTCCCTACTGCTCATGATTTACATATGTCCATATATTATTATACTGACTGGGAAACATATCCTATATCTCCCAAGTCACTCTTGGGTTATTGTGTTTTTCTTAGAGAAGCATTAATATCCTAGAAAACCAAGAAGCAGCCAATAGGCAATACCTCGATTAGCAAAGTATAATATAGATGTATCACCAAAATAGTTTCAAAATTAAAATGGATGTCATACCTGTTGTAAGAGTTCAAGATAGATTTACAACTTTTAATTCCTCTTCACTATGATAACATACCTACTCAACACATAGTAGCGAATCCTATTTTTCATGAAAGGATAAAACATTTATCATATTAAAAGGAATAATATCAAAAATGGATTTATACGTATTATTCATACAAGTTTGAAGGACCATATCATTGATATCTACATAAATCTTTGAATACGAAGGCATTTTAATGAATTTTCAAAGTTGAAGAACTATATCATAATTGAAAACAAGGTTTTATTTATCAGTCAAAATATTGTATTAAGCAATTGTGCTATGAATGGATCTAAATGAAAAGAGCAAAGGTCTCAAAGGCATGTTTACGATGAGTTTGAAATAGATGAAGAAAATGAATAGTGCAATAATTAAGAAGAAAGGAATTCGTACATCGAAAGGAAAAACTTTCAAAGATAAATTATCTGGTTATGTTTAAGAAAGGTTTTTTGACGAGAAATCATAAAAGATGAAAAGTTTTCTAGATGGATGTTGGAAGTTAGTGTATGTTTGTTAGAGATTTCAAAGTGAAGTAGATAAAGGCGTCTAATGAAAGCAATTAGTGTAACTTAAGATTTTTCCTTTTAGGGGTATGTTCACCATTTTAAGCTTTACTTGTAAGCTCATTATATGTGGGCATATGTGTTTCTATTTTCCTTCCATATGGTTCTTGCTCTTGTATAAATATGAAGAAATGGAACAAAATTCATGAACAACTTTCTATAATAAAATTTATACGTAAATAACTAAAATATTATGCAAATGAAATATCAATTTTATTTTTTATTTTTTTTAGATTTTTAGATTTATTTTATCCTTAATTATCAAGTAGAGAAATGACTAATGTTTACTATGAAGTTGAATTTAAGTTCAATAGAGGTGATTAAAGAATTATATATATAAATTATTAATACTTTAAAGTTTAGTGCTTGGTAATTATTAAAGATAAAAATTATTATTACAATCTTATTTAATAATTTTTATTTTTAAGTTAAATCACTTTGAAGGTAGGAAAGAAGAATAAGGAGACAAATAAGGAAGCAAAGAAGGAGTCTTGATCGTATAATGAGATTGAATGTATGAGCTAGAATTTTTTATTCAATAACAAGCACATATATGGATGATTCACATTGTGAAGTTACATAATAAATTGAGGTTGGAAATTTGAATTATTGAGCTTAGCAATAAAAATACATTAAGCATTATGATTTAATTTGAGGTGTAAAAGAAAAAAAGAGAGATATAATAGACAAGAAGAAGAAAATTTATTTGATGCAGAAGCTGATGATGTGAGTTGTTTATGAGATTGAGGCTCTAGCTTCTTGTGATCGCTGGAGTTGAAGAAGAGAAATCAAAGTACTAAAATAGTAAGTTAATAAAATTTATTCTTTTGAATTTATCTCAAATTTAATTGGTTAGATTAATAAAGATATGAGATTTAATTTTATAACGGGAGGTATGAAGATTATAGTTGTTGTCAACGTAGGTAACCATCAAAGAAAGGTTGCAAATTGCTACTGTTGAGTATGATTTGATTTCAAATTCTAATTTTATGATTATTAAGTTGCTGAAACCTTAAATTTATCACACATAATGCATGCGATTTACATTAATTTTAGAAAATCAACAATAATAATTGAGGGAACTAGAACTTAGTGGAGTTGAGATGTTGCTAAACAAGGTTGAAGTGGTAAATTGAGTAAATTTTTTTTAGAGTTGGACTTGAATAAGGTTAGAAATTGAGTTCATTGATTCTAAATTCTAACAGATTGAATTGGATAAAAAGTACATTATATTAGTTTGGTGGGAATTTGGTGTTAGTATAATCATTATATCTTTGTAATTTAAATTTAAAACCTTCATATATAGCTGTTACATATCTTTATAATTCTTATGTAAATAGTTTTCTTTAAATTAGGAATACAACTAGCTAGTCAATCTTTCTGTTAAGGTGTACATAGTTTTCCATACGAGGATAATTCTATAGCTGATATTTAGGACTGTAAATCCAATTTACTCTCTATTTAAGAGAATCCCATAATAAAGAACGGCATTCAGTAAAATTTTCATGGTATCAGAGCTTGTTCTCTGAATTTTTAAAGTTTATCGTGTTCTCTTCTTTTAGATTTATTGATCCTCATTGTTGATCAATATTTGGGTTCTTTTGGTTTGTGGTTTTTTTTTCTTTATGTTGTCATCTTCGTACCTTTGGCCATTGCCTTTTTTTGCTTCCTGGTTATTACTTATATCTTTCTCAATGACAACTTTGAATCACTTTGAGACTTTTAATGTCCATTTTACTGGAAAAAATTATTCATCCTGGGAATTTCAGTTCCAACTATTTGTCACTGGTAAAGATTTATGAGGATATGTTGATGGCAGTACTCCAGCACCTACGGATTCAACAATACTTCTTCAATGGACAGTTAAGGATGCTCGCGTAATGACCTAGATTTTAGGGTCTGTTGACCCTCTTATTGTTTCTAATCTTCATCCATATAAGACTGCAAAGGCCATGTGGGATTATTTGAAAAAGGTGTATCATCAAGACAATACTGCCAGACGATTCCAATTAGAGACGAATATTGCTAATTACTCTCAAGGAAATCTGTCCATTCAAGAATATTTTTCTGCTTTCCAGAACTTATAGACTGAATTTACTGATATTGTTCATGCTAAGGTACCCGTAAAATCTCTTTCTGTAATACAAGAAATTCATGCACAAAGCCAAAGAGATAAATTTTTGATGAAATTGTGATCTGAATTTAAGGTTGTTCGCTCTAACTTAATGAGTCGAGACCCTTCACCCTCATTAGATACTTGTTTTGGTGAATTGCTTCGTGAAGAGCAACGTCTTCTTACATAAAATGCTTTCAATTCTGAGAATATTCATACAGTTGCATTTGCTGCTAATGGAATAGGCAGGGGTCGAAACATGAGCAAAATTCAGTGCTATAGTTGTAAAGAATATGGACATATTGCTGCCAACTGTGGAAAGAAGTATTGCAATTATTGTAAACTACAAGGACATATTATAAAAGATTGCCCTACACGATCTTAAAATCGTAAAAACAATTTTGGGAGTTCAACTCACCTTGCTGCATCAACTATTTCTACTCTTGCTACTTCAACCATTTCTACTCCTGCTGTTATTGAATATGTGGTCCTTACTCCTGAAATGGTGCAGCAGATGATTGTTTCAGCCTTCTCTGCCTTAAGATTACAAGGTAATGATATTTCATTTTCTAAATTTTGGCTTGTTGATTGTGGTGGGTCAAATCACATGACCAATTCCATGCTTCAAAATGTTTGTAAGTATCATGGTCCTGCAACAATTCAGATTGCTAATGGAACTACGTTACCTGTTACTGACTTTGGGGATCTTACATCATCTTTTAGAAATATTTTTGTCTCTCCAAAGCTTGCTACACAACTTATTTCTGTTGGGCAATTAGTGGATAACAATTATGATGTACATTTTTCTCGTAATGGTTGCTATGTGCAGGATCAGGTGTCGGGGACGATCATCGCGGAGGGACATAAAGTTGGACGATTATTTCCTCTTTATTTTTCTCCACCAAGTGTTTCTTCTTTTTCATGTATATCTACTACTTCTAAGAGTGAACTTTGGCATAAATGTTTAGGCCATCCAAATTCCGTTATCTTATCTCATTTATCTACTTTCGGCTTATTGGGAAATAAAGATTATTTTTGTAATATTTCTTTTGATTGCACGACATGTAAACTGGGCAAAAGTAAAACTCTTCCTTTTCCTTCTTATGGTAATCGTGCTTTCAAATGTTTTGATATTATCCATAGCGATGTTTGGGGTATCAAGCCTATTATTTCCCATGCTCACTATAAGTACTTTGTCACATTCATCTATGATTATAGTCGATATACGTGGGTTTATTTCCTTCGATCCAAATCTGAAGTCTTTTTCATCTTAAGTCCTTCTTAGCTTATGTTGAGACTCAATTTTTCACTTGTATTAAAATTTTATGAATTGATTCTGGTGGTGAATATATGTCTCATGCATTTCAAAATTTTTTACGAGATAAAGGGATTGTGTCACAACGTTCATGTCCATATACTTCGCAATAAAATGGCCTTGTGGAGTAAAAAAATTGACATCTTCTAGATGTCAATCGTACTTTATTGCTTGAGTCATCTGTTCCTTCTAAGTTTTGGGTTGAAGCATTGACTATTGTTGTTTACTTGATTAATCGTTTACCTTCTCAGGTTTTACATCTTCAATCTCTATATTTTCATCTTTATAATCACCATCCTAGTTATCATGACTTACATCCCTTCGGTTGTATTTATTTTGTCCATTTACCCTCTCATGAACGATATAAGCTATCTGCTCAATTTGTTAAATGTGCATTTATGGGTTATAATCTTTCTCAAAAGGGTTTTGTTTGTTATGATCCAGGTGTTAACAAATTTTGGACCTCTTATAATGTTATTTTCTTTGAAAATCAATATTTCTTTCCAATAGATGGTGAGTCCTTACCTACCCCTTCTCTTCTACCTACCTTTGATGAATTACCTAATCCTCTTATTTACTTTACGCCTAAAATTATGTATGTTAGACGTCCTCCAACTTTGCCTCTTCTCGAGTCTGAACGAACACCTGAGCCCACTTCTGCACCTGTCTGCGAGAATGATTATGGGTCTGGTCCTTCTGAGCAGATTCTTCAACGATCTAGCAGAGTCACTCGACCTCCTAACTGGTATGGTTTTTCAACTACTTTATCTGATGTCTTTATTCCTTCATCTTACTCACAAGCATCGAAGCATGTATGTTAGCAGCGAGCTATGGAAGATGAACTTCATGCACTTCAGGAGAATCATACTTGGGATATTGTTCCCTGTCCTCCTAATGTTAAGCCCATCAGTTGTAAATGGGTGTACTCAGTTAAACTTTGTTCTGATGGAACTCTCAATTGATACAAAGCTCGGTTGGTTGCTCTTGGTAACCAGTAGTCTTATGGGGTTGATTACGATAAGACTTTCACTCTTGTCGTAAAAATGACCACGGTATGTATAGTTATGGCCATTACGGCTTCTCAACGATGGTCTATCCATTAAATGGATGTCAAAAATGCATTTCTCCATGGAGATCTTAAAGACGAGATTTATATGACACCTCCACCAGGCTTGTTTTTTTCTACTTCTGATGTGTGTCTATTGAAAAGATCCTTGTATGGTTTAAAGCAAGCACCACAAGTGTGGTTTGATAAGTTTAGATCGACCATGCTTCATTTCTCTTTTGTCCAAAGCAAATATGACTCCTCTCTTTTTTTCTGCAAGACATCTATTGGTATTGTCCTTCTCCTTGTTTATGTAGATGACATTGTCATTACCGAAAATGACTTATCATTGATCTCTTAGCTTCAACAATATCTTCAAAATTCTTTTCATATGAAAGATCTTGGTGCTTTAACTTATTTCTTGGGATTGGAAGTTCATTCTGATTCTTCTGGTGTTTTTCTCCACCAATACAAATATACTCAAGATTTGATAACTTTGACAGGTCTTCAAGATTCCACTTTTGTTGATACTCCATTAGAATTAAATGTCAAATATCATCATGATGAAGGAGATCTTCTAGTTGATCCCACTTTGTTTCGATAATTAGTTAGTAGCTTGAATTATTTAAATATTACTCAACCTGATATCTCTTTTGCAGTTCAACAAGTCAGTCAATTCATGCATACTCCCCGTCATTTACATTTGGTGGCAGTTTGATGTATTATTAAATATCTTATAGGTTCTCCTACCCGTGGCTTATTCTTTCCATCTGGTTCCTCTCTACAACTAACGGCTTTTACTGATGCTGATTGGGCTGGCTGTCCTAACACTCGTCATTCCATCACCAGTTGGTGTATGTTTCTTGGTGATTCATTGATATCTTGGAAGAGTAAGAAACAAGATTGGGTTTCCAAATTGTCCATAGAATCTGAATATAGAGCAATGTCATCTGCTTGTGTCACACCCCAGCCCATACCTGGAGGAACATGCTCCCGTAGCATACGCAACGACCGTCCCTCGGGAAAGCCGCCACGTACCCTACCAGGGATACGTCCTATTTTGAACCATAGACATTCGTATGGGTACAAAACCTGTAGTAGTGGTGAAACAGTGCGTAGCGTGGCATACATTCAAACACACATGCGTCATTCCCTGGATAACACAGAATCATGCATTCATACTCATCATTCCAGAACCACACGGTCACAAACTGAAAGCACACATATATATATACAAGTGTACAATACATGACTATTCACCACTAACTATAACAACATCTACTGCCAAAATGATTACAACTAGCTCCTATAATAAAAGGGTGGTGGAGATTGCCAGACGCTTCCATACCACTCCGAGAATGTGCTTCTCTGCTGACTCTAGCGACTCTAGCGTCTCTCGGGCTGCTCTCCCGTGGGCTCTGTACCTACGTTCATCAAATGATAAACGCTGAGTATAAAACTCAGTGGTGCTAAAACATACAACAACAGATATGTATTCACAAACATAGCAAAATGCCATCATAATCATACCAAAGCAATGCATTAAAAACATAAATCACAGATATGTCATAACACCAAATGCAATGCACTTCCAGTACCCCTATCATTCACTCTTACGCTCAATCACTCTTGTTTTCCTGAATGTGCACATTGCCTTTCGCACACACTGGGTCCCTGTATGTACC
>CANYBF010656519.1:0-11646 GCA_948192965.1 Dalechampia spathulata
GTATGATTCGTGCATGATCATACCCGATCGGGCATGATCAGTCACTCAACATACTCCTAATCAATTTCTAATCAATTCCGAGTTGTAATCAGTCAATATCATGCATCAAACATACGTTATATCACATGTAAAACATTTAAATGATTTGAAATCATATGCAAATCAATCAAAACACAACAAATCAAATCAAATCACATGAAAAATCAAATGAAAATGAACAAACAATCAATTGAAATCAAATGAAAGAGATAGAGATTACCTCTGTTGATTCTCCAATGCAACTTGAAGTTTCCAATCCAAATCCAATGCAATCCAATGCTTAGGTAAGAATCAAACTCAAAATCCTAATCAAACTAATTAGATTTTTAGAATTTTGATTAAAACTAATCAAATTCAATTAGATTTAAGGCTAAAATGAAGTTGCAAAATCGCGTTCTTTTGATCAGATTGAGAGAAAAATAAGTTTTGAAAACCCTCAGAAATTCCTTCCTCCCGCCAAAATAACTACCTTTCAAATTATAACTGACTCACGAACATACCCGATCGGGTATACTAATGAAGCAAAACGGGTATGACAACTTACCCGAACGGGTAAGATGCATACCCAAACGGGTAAGATCAAACTTACCCGAAAGGGTAAGTGTCATACCCTAACACAATCAAAGGATACCCGAACAGGTATGAGACTCAAAACGACAAAAGGACCTAAATGCAACCCTAATTTGAATCCTGAACTGCACCGGAATGAACTAAGATGCCCGTGAGGGCAAAACGACGAGGAGATAGGCTCGATTCATCCCAATAAATCCGACCGATCCAAAATTAGGGTGCGATAAAGACTATGTTTGGGTCATGTAAAATCTAAACGAGTTGTGTAAGACTCGTCATCCTTGTAAAACACCCATTTTTCACCATTTTTCAGCACCCAAATCACCCCTAAATGGTTCCCTAAGCTTCCTAACCTAATCCCATAACCAAAACACCATAAAAACACTTCTAAAACTTGCCAAAAACATCAATTCAACATAATTTAAAGTTCAATCATGTATCAAATACAATTCAACATAGTTTTTACTTCATTCAACTTCACCCAAGCATGAAAAAGGTTTAAATTGATTCTAACATTCATGGATATGCATGATCCCATTCTTCTCAAACTTCACACACTTACAAGTATCACCTTAAGGTGATCAAGCATACATACATATCATTTACATCAGTTGTACACTTACCTCTTTAATCACTAACAAGAGTTCTACTCATTTTTCTTCTAATCACCTTCTTATATGCTTGTGTGAAGTTAGTTAACCTTAATCACCTTCTCTTCTTCTCTAGTCTTTGAGTTCTATCATTATCTCCTTTTATCTTCCATTCTTTATTCATATGCGATCTTCTTCTTTTCTTTCTTCTAATTTTGCTCTTAACATACATAAAATATCATTTGCTCTATATATCCCCCTTTAGTCAAAGTTAAGGTCAAATGTTTGTCCCATAATGTTTATCCTTTCCCTACTTCTTTCTCTTGTTTTATTTTATAATTACTTATATATATATTCCTTTATTTCAATTAACCCTTTTAAATCATATACATAACTTATACATATACAATATGTATACACCTTCATATACAAGTACATATATGTATAACAAATAATTCTCAATCAACACTCAAGTAAATCATTCCAAATACATATAATTACTATACCAATTTAATCATTCACTCACAATAATATCATAAACATATTTAATGGCATTTAATCATCCAATCACACCCATAATAATACTACATATATAAGTATATTCTAGGTATTAAGAGTGGATGTGATAATTATTGCTTAAATATACTTAAATAAATAATACTTAAAATTCTAGATATGACAATTTGTGTATACACATATTTTAAATTCATTATTATAACATAAAAAATGAACTTCGCATAACATACTCTAGATGTAATTGTGCACACAGACCCACTGCCTTGAATCAATTCCCAATTGTACTTATTTATACTTTATATAAGCAAGGCAACTCAATAGCCCCTTCTTTAATAACTATATATACAAATATTAGTGATAGCTTTACTAGACTAATTATGCATATATATCCAAATTCCACATCACACCATAATTCCAACATATTTTCAAGTGGTTAGTACCCTTGACAGAGTTGGTTATATAGTCATTAAATATATATGGTATACATGAGAATTTGATCCAAAGTATTAACTAACTTGCATCACTTACTAATCATTTTAAGGTTTTGGTTTATATTATCCATGATTAAGTTTCAAGAATTAGAGTTCAGATGTTTTTTTTAACGTAGTTACACGCACACATCACTCTTCTTCTTTACTTTCATATATTCACCTGCTAATACACACACATACATGCCTACTGATCCTACTATTACCTAAGTCTTTGCTAATCTATTTGTGTGTATATGTATTCAAGTGCCTCAATCAACCATTCAACATCTTTATATTAGGTAACTTCTAGCCTAAATTCAACAGCTAGTCTGTGCATAAGCTACACTAAGATCATGGCCAATGTTTAGTTAAGGTATTGTTATGGTTCATTGGTTTAAGTATGTCATAAAGTTAATTTTAGCCATTTTATAGCTTTTGATTACTCGACAAACCTTTATAACATTTCCTTGATTAAGTTGATAATGAGAACTCCTTAGATCATATCATACAAGGTCTTTATGGATTCATTCCACACTTAAATACTAATCAATCAACATTTTTTTATTAAAAATCCTCCATGCTTACACATAGTTTTGGCAGTTGTTTATATATATATATATATATATATGTATATATCTTTGGCTCTTGTTATGACCAACGCACACTAAATCTAAGAAAATCCTGTTGTTCTTATCATTTTAATCCATCTTAACCTCCTATATTAGTTTGTTCACGATTAGATATAAGTAACATACACCTAATTGATTTAAAGATTTAAGAGTTACAAAACTAACCTTAACAAATTAAGTGTCATCACTCTATTAAACTTCCTTTAAATTTCAACAACAATATTCACTCTATCCCAATATTTCTCTCTTATCTTCTTTCTTTTTCTTTTTAATGTACATTCATGAACATACAGTCTTGCTATCAATCTCCATGCTAATTACTTACATTTCATTTTCTTATATTTATAAGATTATTAAGGTTACTAGACGTACATACCAGTGGTTAATAGAACTCAAACTCAATTATACAAATGTTGTATAAATTTTAAAGAAGAAACAGTTTTATCTGTGACTAAGTTTAACTAAATTCTTAAGTTATTCAATGTACCAAGTTAGTTTTCAGAATGTGTTCTTAAAATTCCTTAATAATTCCCCACTTTAAACAATTATTTCCATAATTCTCACATCCTCAATGCCTACCACACAAGCATAAAAAGTTAGACACCTCCTTCTTCACTTTAAACAATATATGTATATATACTTATAGCTTCATAGAAGCAATTAATACATATAGTATGGATGCACCTACTCTAGTGTTTTATTGTTCTTACATTCAATCCTTATACTAGCCTATTAATGATATCCACCTAAGTGTGTACCAAAAGCTTCTAAGTTTAAAATAGTTATAGATCAAGTAATAACTTACTGCACACAACTAATATGTAAACTTGACTGATTACCATTCAATTAACACTGCAAATCAGGTAGCCATCATACACATATAACCTTTTAATATGATGTTTTTGATTTCCATATTCCCTAAATAGCTAACACACACATGCGAATTCCACACAGCATTCAAGCTTAGTAATCATTGTAAATTTACAATATCCTTATTACCAAATTCAAGATGAAGTAAATCAAACTTTCCTTGCAAGGTTTCAATCTTCTAACCTTCACCTAGACTCTTGAAAGGGCAAAGGGTAAGCAGTGATCTTCTATTGTCTCTATTGTCATTTTATAAACACAATTCTACCATATTCTAGAATATACATTTATACCTCTCAATCTCTAGTTCACTAAAACTCACTTTCTACTTATCACAGCCTACTGCCTCAAAACCTTAATTGGCATCCCTCTTAATATATATAAATATATTACTTTATTATTATTATATATTTATATTATACATTATTTATATTTATATTTATATTTTTTTCCATCATAATTATACTTTCTAATGAAACCAATGATTTAAACATCTATATATATATATATATATATATATATATATATATATATATATATATATATATATAAGTAAAATGATTTAAATATTAACTATATTTTCATATATATTTCCCATAATATAATTATTTATAAGTATAATAAAATAATTTAAATATCAAATTATTAATTATATTTACTTAGTCATTAATCATACCAATTGTTTAATTACTAAAATAACAAATATAATTGACCATAATAATAATCGTAATTAAAATAATGATAGTAAATGTATAGATATGACAACCTAGATTATGGTTTCCAA
The DNA here is from genome assembly GCA_948192965.1 of Dalechampia spathulata. Lineage (NCBI taxonomy): Eukaryota > Viridiplantae > Streptophyta > Magnoliopsida > Malpighiales > Euphorbiaceae > Dalechampia > Dalechampia spathulata. The sequence goes on from CANYBF010656519.1 coordinate 4,466, forward strand.
TAAAAATCATCTTTAAGTGGCAACATTTAACTTATGTAAATTAATGCCTTACTACCACTTTGCTTACTAATTTGTCCATTTCTTAAGAGAAAAGTTAACTTTTCTCATTAAATTGACTAGTTTATAATACTTAATTTAGTTTAATTATTTTATTTATATTTATATATATAATAATTTCTTACTTTATACTTCATTACAATGAGACTTCCCTTAATTTTGTTGGATTTCCTTCTTATAGAACCTCTCTTATTAACTTAATGAATTCTTCATATTTCTCCATCTAGATTACTTATAATGTATACTCTTTTATATGTCCATTTTGCACATTAGTCTAATAAGATGACAATGTTATACTAAATTATATAATACCTATTAAAAGTATAAATCTTAAACCTTTATTACCCTTTTAAATTGTATTCAATTCATCATATAATCATGCATCTACACCTTGCACATACATACATTTAAATTGCCCTAACATTCCAACATTTTTTTCCTTTTCTACATGATCTATTTGAACTACTATTTATCAAAAAAAAAGTTAATATCACTATTAAAGTCATCTCTTACTATCCATTCCATTATTCTTACTTATTACTAGTAAGGCAAACATGGACTAATCATATATTTATTTAAAACAAACTATATCAAGCATATTGGTGCATAAAAATGGACTCAATAGTCATAGCACCTCCTTTAGATTCATAATTTTATATCACATTCACCTTACATCATATTAATATATGAATTTTTTAAATGCCTTATTAACCCTTTCTTCATGATATCATTTCATATATGAAGCTATTTTTATAGACATCAATAATCTTTATAGTCTTGGTTTTAATGGGAAGTAGTGCAATGTCTTCATTGGTATTTTCTTATCTTTTCCCTTAAGCTTCCTTCTCCATTATGACAATCAACCTTCCACCTAGAATCACCATATACATTGTAAAATTATCTTATTTCTTTTCCTTCCAAAATAACATGCAATTATTAGTACATGCATTAATTTTATTATAAGATAAGCTAAAATCTTTAATCATCTTCTTTGCCTCATAACATGATTCTGATAAAGTAAAATCACTCGGAAGTAACTCATCTTTTAAAAACTTTAGTGAAATACTAAATGATTCATGGCTCTAATGATCAAGGCTTTTAATATGTAACAATTTTACTATTGTTGATAACTTAAAACATTTTGAACCTTCATACAATGGTACTTTTAAATCTCTTAATAATTTGTTAAATTCTTTTGCCTCACCATTTTAGGTCTTCACTTTACATAGAATAGCATGAAGATTCAAGTTCTATGTTATCATAGGATGTAGCCAAATTTGGAGACAAATCATCAATAAGATCTTCTATCTTCTCCTCAATCTTATTTTCCTCTAACTCATCATCATCATTATCTCACATTCATCTTACTTCTCCCATGGTGGTACCACAATGTATAACTTAGAATAATTCCATACATTGTTATATGAGATTTGACCACTATAAGTTCTCTTAAATAAGTGTTATTATACTTCAAATAAGGACATTAAATTGTATCTTTTACAGTCTTCTTTAAAACATACTTTAAAAATTCTTGAATGCCAAATTGATATAATTCATAAAGGTGATTATCATTCAACTTCATCCGATCTTTATTAGGTGCTATTATATTATAAATTAAATTAAATTAATCAAAATTTTATAGTGGATTCTTATTTTATAGGCTATTTAATCTTATAACCACTATCAATTACTAAATCTTATCAAGTTTATGCTACACAATAATTATAAATTCAATACATTTTAATTTTAATACATCTAACATTTTTTTAGTTCCTTCACATATTCATTCATTTTGCATGCTTTATCTCATAGACATGAAAAATCTAAGTTATCTCATAACCATAAAATAATATCTTATATTGAATCATCATCCACTCATAATTCTTAATGCACTAACATTTAGTGTGCAACCTTTTAAGTTCTTGATATATTGGTAACATATTGAAATACTATCAAATCTCATTTAATAATATCATATGTAAATCAAAAGCAATGTCTAATCATACACCATGATTATCTAAATGCTAAGAGGTAAATAGTTTGATTATAACCCTTTAATATCAAATACCATGCAATAAACTCCTTTCACTATCTGCTATCTTGTATAGTTTTGAGTATGGATAAATGTCAACTTAATGTATAATTAAATATGTTAGATAATGCCTTAAACTTGATATTTCATATATCATAATCTTTATTCCTAAAATGCCCCTACGAATCATATTCACTATTATGCATTTTACTCTATCTAAGAATCCTAAATCAAATATTATTGCATAAATCATTAAGATAAAATCCCTACAATTAATCTAAGTTGGTGAATCCTTCATTGATATAAAAATATCTTCAACTACTTTGCATTATGCCCAACCTCCATGCTATGAACTCCTTTTATAAAGGAATAGAGTATAGAAGTCAAAGCATAGCAATCCATAATTAAGATAACCTTGATATCGTAAGTCTAAGAATATATACACTATTGATATGAGTGAGATATATTTCATAGACATATATCAATTATTCACATGAAATCTCATTGATAAGGTCTCCAATGAATCAGTTCTACATTATTCATCCACATGTTTACTTTAGACATCTCATGTCATATTGAATGAGAATTATCCCTTAAAAGGAAGTGTAATATATGATGATCTATTAGCATTAATAATATTCATTCTTATTAATACTATGATTAGTGATAATTTAGATATTGAACATTTACATACAATAATTCCCTTATATTATTCTAATATTGTCACACCCTCATATACACCTTAAATTCATGCATGCATATGTATTTTATGATCATGCTATAATGATGTGCAACCATGGATTAATTATGTTAAATGTTAAAGTATATATATGTAGGCATGTATTTCATGGTAAGAGAATACATGAAGTATATAAAATGTTTAAAGTTATGAATGTATGTATAAAGGTAAGGAAAGAATATGATTTATGCATGTTAGATGGTAATAAAATGAAAATGGACTTAAAGGTGATTATTAATGAATTAAATGTTCTTAAGGTGCTAATATGTATTATTATGTATATAAATACATTATTTATTTAATTAAAAGATGAAAAAGGGAAAGAGAGTATATATAGAAAGTTGTAAGCATAAGAAAAATATATATGACATGTTTATGCTATGAGAATGCAAAAGGAATGATTCATGAATGATTGAGATAAGGAAAATATTATAAAATGATATAGAGGTGAAGCAATTCCATATGACATGGAATTTGTAAAGAAAGAAATGAAAAGAAAGTGAGAAGATGGTTAAAGTGATGAAAATATGCATAAGATGCGTTATGGATATGAATTCAGCATGCTTATGTTAAATGCTTTCATGAAGCTTAATGATGGAATTTATATATGATGTGATATTTTGCCATGTTAGATATGTTATTATATGAGAAAGCATATGTTAAAATATGTAAATGAAAGTTTAAATGAAGTTAGAATTTATTATAAGTTAAGTAGTAATTAATGACATAAATATCATTTCATGAAAAGAAAAGGTTAATTTTGAAAATCAATTTATGTATGGTATGTATGCACATTCATGTAATGTATGACATGTATGATGCTTATATGAACATGATGCAAAAATGATGTAATAATAATTAAATAAAAGAAGAAGAATTAAAATGGAATAAGTAAGATAAGTAAGTGTTGACAAGTGTCAACATATGATTGTCCCTTCCTTTGAATTTAATATTAAATAAAATAAATATAAATAAAAGTAGAAGGGAGGGTTGGTTTTTATCACATTCTTTCCTCCTCTATTCAACATTTTCTCCTTCTCTTCCTCCTTTGTTCTGGCTTAAGGAAAAATCACTTCTCCAAGGTAATTTCTTATGTAGATTTCATTTTTCATGGTGTTTTAAGATAGTTTTCATCTTTTGCATGCTTCTTGCTTCTTATTCCTTGCTATAGTTAATGTTTAATACATGTGAGGGTTTTAACCAAGGTAGGGAATGATATGTATATGCATTAAATTTGAAGGAATAATGAAAGAAGGATGTTGAATATGCATGTTTGAACCAACTAATATGAGCTTTTATTAATGTGTGAGTATTTCATGCAAACCCTAACTTGAGTAGCTTGTAAATGATGATATAGTTTCTATTTAAAGTGTGTATGAGGGGTTGATGGTGATAGAATATGGTAAAGATCACGAATATATGTATGGAAAGTAGAAAAAGGTGAAGTTATGTTAAAGTGCATACTTGCTGCCCAAAAATACATTTGTCGGTTTCTTTTTATTTTTATAGGAAGAAGTGTGTAAGTCATGTAATTATGTGTAAATATGATATAATATGGTGTTAAAATGAAAAAAAAAAGAAGTTTGGTTGCATGGAAAATGAAATTATGTTATGAAAATGCTAAAAAGGTGAAAAGTAGGTAGCCTTGGTCTTTACTTGATAAGCTTGTGTATACATTACCTTATAGTATGTTTATGTGCATGGTTGCTAGACATTAAGACTTAAACATATGTGTAACAGGTATATGAATGTGTATATTTAGTATGCCATGATTTTAAGGTGGTTTAGATGTTAAATGGATAAAGGAATGCAAATGTATGCAAAGCCATATTGTTTTGGCAGAACTTAATAGCTTGGGTAGTTTACTTTTTGACAACCTCAATGATTTCCAAAAATTGCATATAATAGCTCAAATTAAAGTGTATTGAATCTAGTTTCCATTGGTATATGACATGCTTATTTTCAAGGTCATTAAAACATATGAAAATGGAACGTCATGTACAATGGTACATGAATGGTAACAAAAATAGTGCATTTCGGTAAGATATATAAAGCATGCGGCCTTTGTACTTTTGGAGGCCTTAAAGGATGAGATAATTTGCATATTATAACTTAAATGAAAACTTGATGAATATAGTTTCTAATGGTATATGGTTTGTTTATAGTAAAGGCCGAGATGATAGCTTAAAAATTCATTTAATCCAAGTACATGCAGAATGGTATTTGCATTTTCTAGTTTTCACAAGTTTAAGTTACATACCTTAAATGTTTATGTTTTGATATCTTCTTTACTTAGATTTAAACTTTGATATGTGCATGAGATGATGGCCTAAATATGAGTGTCTTTCATGGTTCATAACTTATCTTATAAGGTCACATACAGGCATAAACAAGTAAGGTGAAAATATGAAGATTTCATGAAAGAAAATGACTAAATGAATAATGCACCTTGCTAAATGAATAGTAAGATGACTTGTATGTTTGGCATCTGAATGAATGTATGTTCCAAGCTTCCAAACTTAAAGCTTTTCATACCTAAACCTTATTATTCATTATTATATACATGTATATACACTTAGAGATATAAATTGACCTTCATGTCTTATGTTTGAGTCATGATTGATTAATGTTCCTTACATGTCGAATTGATCAAGATACATGACCTACATGCTAGAATGCCTATATATGACTTCAATGTGTGCATGTACTTAAATATGTAAAGTGTTAAGACATGAAGAAGGTTAATGGACTATTATATTATCAAATGTAGTTCAATGGTATTTAAGTATACTTAATGAATGCAAAAATGACTACGACATTAAGGATGGCCGAATTGCATATATGACTTGTATATGCATCTATACTTGAATGCATAGGTATGTAATGATATAAATAATGGTAATTACTTATTACTTGTTCAAATATGATTCAATGATGATTAAATATTCATGATGAATAATAATTTATTCAAGATGAAAAATTGGCCAAAAGCATATAGAATTACTACTCATGATGAATGTAATACTATAACATGAAAATGTGAAAATATGATTATTGTAACGTCTTTTACCTACGTAGACATGCTCCCGTAGAATGATTATCAACTTTCTCTTCTAGAAAATCAACAAACATCCTATAAGGGATTTACATACTTTTTTTTTATGATTATTATCCTTCACAATTTATTAATATGCATACAATCCAACATCCAATAAATTTCAGTCCTTGGATTATAATAATATCACATTTACCTTATCATTATATCAGAGTTATCACTTGCATACATATTATAATTTAAGTATCATCATAATTATTCATTATTATAAACCATTAATGTTGTTACTTAATTTAAGGTACTGCCAAGTATCGTATTTAAAAGTTTGCACAAACTTGCGGAATAGAAGTCTAAAGGATAAATAAATCCTTACCAGCTATTTATTCAAAGATCAACTGCTGACACCTACTGCTTTTGTTCCCCGGCCTTACTAGTACCTACGTTTATCAAATGACAAACACTTAGTATAAAACTCAGTGGTGCTAGCATAACACGTATCAATAACATACAATACTCATGTATCATAATAAACAGATTCACCAACATATAATTCATGAGTAATTATAGAATAAATTAAATCCTCATATCATATAAGATACCATTATTATTCACCTATCATATTAGTCATATCATCTTTAATTGATAATAATAATATTCTAGCATGTCATATCATAATAATATTATTTATCTCATAGCATATTATATCATCATAGTATATCATGTCATCATAGCATATCATAATATCCTCATGTATATATAACATATCATCATCATGCATATATATAACATATTAATATCATGTATATATAACATATCATTATCATGTATATATGACATATCAATATCATGTATATATGACATATCAATATCATGTATACATAACATATCATTATCATGTATATATGACATATCATGACATATCAATATCATGTATATATAACATATCATTATCATGTATATATGACATATAAATATCATGTATATATAACATATCATTATCATGTATATATGACATATCAATATCATGTATACATAATATATCATTATTATGTATATATGACATATCAATATTAAATATGGATGCATCCTTTATTATCATTATATGTCATGGTATGTATGTTCTTATATTTCATTGCATATATGCACATGTGTGCAAACAACATACCTCATATGTCATCATTTCATGAAGGATGCTTGCTTATGAGAATGCATTCATGATTATGCATTCTTCCTCATATTTTTCTTTTATTGATAATAGATCATTCATATCATTTTGCCCTTCTTAATAGGGCCATATG
>CANYBF010656637.1:0-12981 GCA_948192965.1 Dalechampia spathulata
TTAACCACCATTAGGCTTAGAGTGTGTCCCCATACGACGTCATCACGAGGTATCCCTGGCGGTGCAGGCACTGGCCTCCTTCTGGGGGCTGCTGACTGTGTCGCGGGAGCATGTCCTCCTGGGTATGGGCCGGGTGTGACAAAGAATTTCTAAATAGCTTGCAATTGAATGAAATCTCATCACATAGACTATAGTTGAAAGTTACTTGCCCAATAATACTTTTAAGGAATTTTAATGCATCAAATGGATTATATAATGGAATTTGAATGATATACAAAAGATTTGGAAAAGATGTTATACATACTGAAATAACAGTTAGACAACATGTTAATAGACAAATGTTACTATTAAGAATACCACTTAATCTACCAGAAGGTGAAAAATGTTCGTTCCAATTTAAAAGGAAGCAATTTTCAATGCGATTGTGTTTTGCAATGACTATAAACAAGACATAGGGATAAACAATACCAAACATAGGAGTATATTTGCCAAAAAGATATATTTCCACATAGACAACTATATGTTGCATTATCAATAACGATTTCAAGCTCAACAACAAAGATATTAGTCAAAAAGGATAATTTAAAAAAAAACCAACATATACAAAAAAATATAGCCTATAAAAAGGTCTTGCTATTAAATAGATAAATAAACATTTACTTTAATTTTTTTTGAATGAATGAATAAAAATAGTATATAAACAACATTTTAAATAAGTAAATAGTACTTAAATGTTAAATATTAATTTAAAATTATAAAAAATATTACTATGATAGAAAATTTGAAAAAATAAAATATAAAATTATTACAAAATGATAAATCAAAAAAATTATACTAACATGCAACACACGTTATCAAAGTCTGGGTTAATTACAAAACCACATACTTCCAAAAAAGAAAAGGGAATTCGATAAAGAAAAAGGAGGAGGAATCAAAGAATGAACAATGCAAATGGTATGACAGAAATCAAACCATACGCAGGCAGACATTTACCAGAATGAATGCTTTGAGAAAGTGATGCCCCAACACTAACACAGCCTCATATCCATGTCTTCTCCTCTAAGGAATTTCACCCAACATCTCTTGTTTTTCTTGTCAAGAATATGAAGTAAAACCCACTACATCAGTGGCAGCATCTGCAACCCTCGCTCCCTCTCCCTGTCATACCTTAGTTCCTTTATTCTAATAAGCTTTTAATCTTCCCGAATCCGAGTAATCATGTTTGAAGTTATACATGAATCTGAGTCGTTAATGGATTGGTTATTTAGAGCTAGCTAGCTGTTCATTATTTTGTTGTGATTTTCATCGTATATATATTTATAAATGATTGAAATAAACAATCTGAAAAAAAAAATGAATTTTTCGAAAAAAATTAAATTTAAATTGAAAATTATATTCTTTTTGGTGAAAAGACAGAATGATAGACATTTTATGCTAGACTGATAAAATCCATTTTGTGTTCTTCTATTTAAGTTTAAGATTCCACCTTTAAGCATAAATAAATAAATAAATAAAAGCCAAAAAATATGAACAATGATAATCTCAATAGATATCGAACTAAATTTAAATCAAAATCCTTGTATAGAACTTTAGTTTTTATTGCTATAAACAATGAATTATTCATCATTGTCTCAATTCCAAACTCAAATTCAATAATTCAATATATAATCGATTCCAACTAAAAGCATGTAACGGTCCCAAAATAATTCGATGCGGTTTCAATATACACATTATATTCTTTACATATTTGTGCTTTTTTATTTATTAATAGAGAGATTCAATTGCTTCATTTAATTCAATATGTTCAATTTGCAGTTGTTTTACTATCAGGTCTATGGACCATATCCTTTGGAAACTTCTACAAACGTTACATTATTATTGTTTTTTGATTAATGTGCTTTTTTTTATTTTTTATTTTTTTATTTTATCTCTGTTATGCAATTCATCAATTTTAAATTATTGATTAATGAAAAAATCATTCCGGGAGCAATGTAACATTAAGATTACAACAGGCTCGGAAATATGGAAAATTAAAATAAAAGAAATAAATGGAAATTAGAATAAGGAGATGATAAGAAGATGATTTCAAGTTGAAGCTAACAGAATGGTAGGGTCTAAATGGATGGGCGAAGGTTGACTCCAACATGTATTATATGCCTCCAAGTTGACAAATTAATGGAGGCTGCTCACCATTTTCCATATATCATCATTTTCATGAGCCACGAAATAGATGTATCATACATTGATTTATTAATCCAACAAATAAATGTTATTTATCTCTTTCCTGTTAATATTTTAATCAAATTAAAATAATACTTTTATGAAAATTTATTAAACTCAAACTGTTAATATTGATATCGTGAACTCTTAATTAATTATATTATAAATAAATAATTACGTCATAAATATTAACGATTTTTTATCATAATTTATAACTTTTATTATATCATATTATATATATATATATGTGTGTGTAATAAAGGACAATAAAGGAGTAATCCCTGTACAGTAGAACTAAAAAGACAAATCATGATTTTAAATGTTGGAATTTTGGTTAAGTGGGCAAATAAATCCAATTAATATTTGGAAACTACATAAATTCCAAAATTCCTATTGACCAATAATATTAATGCACATTGGAGGTGATTATCACTCCTCTTCCAACCCATCAAATTCTTATTGACTATCGAACCCTAATTTAGCTTTAAATTAATCAATTCCACATCAAACTACAAATTTTATTTTATTGTTAGGTTTTTTCAAATTCTCTCTTCCGAAAATTCACTTTAGATAAATATATGCTAGGAAACATAATTTTAAAAAATAATTAATTAATTAATTAATTCAAAATATATTTTATTGATCTTAAATAATAATATCAAACATGATAATTTTTTTTATTATGATATATTATTTCTATTTTTATTAAGGTGTCCATTAACAATAATAAATATAGCAATAATTTTATATTTAACCATTTATTTATTTAAATTATGAAATTATTAGATAATTGTATATTTTTAAGATAATAAAATATAAAATTATTATATATTTTTATATTTAATTTATGATTATTATTTTATTTATTGTTACTAATTATTCTTATTGAATATATTATTATCGTATTTTTTATTAAAAAAATAAGATGATAGATCAATATAATAATCATAAGTTGAATATAAAAATTTTATAAATTATTATTTTATTCATAAATTTAAAACTTTATCCTTAAATTTAAAATTATAATTATATAAATATTTTAAAAAAGAATTTGAGGTTAACCTAATAATTATTTGGTAAAAAAAACATAATCATTTAATTGGTTATTACTTTTTGAAATTCAAAGGAGTGGCGTCATCGTCCAATCATTGCTTGCCGAGTCAATATAGTCCGCGCTTATATTAGTGATATATCTCTTCACTCTCTTTAAGTAGGGCGTGGTGTCTACTGACCTCACAAGTGTGGATGCTTTAATTTGCAGGTCAACAGAAAATTCATTCCATAGAATTTCATTTAAATTTATTGAATAAATTAGTTGAGTTTAAATTAAATAATATTTAATTTATTTAAATTTATAAGTAAATTTAATAAAAAAATTTATTAATTAATTTATTAATTTATATATGAATTATTTAATTTTAAATATATAATTTATAAATTTATAATTATATGTATATATAAAATATTTTTTAATCAATTATTAATATAAAATTATAATTATTCAAAGCACAATTTTATAATTTTATTAATAAATTTTTTATTTTTAAAGATAAAATAGTAAATAATTTATTTTATAAATTACATTTATTATATTTGTTTAAGATTCGATCAAATTCGTTTAAATTAATGATATATCAAAAAATTTTAAAAACTTAACTAAGTAAAGCTTGAACAAGATAAAAAACAAAAATTAAAATAACTTAATGAGTCAACTTGAGACAACATGACTTTGACTTGACTTATAAATTATATTAACAAATTAATTAATGACACAACCCTTCTTTCATCTTTCATCGATTTTCATGATAACTCTTTTTAATCAGAATTTATACTTTGCATGCCTAAACTTTGCTCTAATAGTTGTATGAACACCTAAACTTATAATTTGATCAATTAAGCACCTAAACTTTAAATTTTCATGTCATTTACATATCTTAACTTTTCCTTTATACATTTGAAATTTCATATTTTAGTGGCAAAATCTAATTAATGAATTCGTGTTTCATATTAGTTGAATTTTTTAAACCAAAATATTAGTTAAAAATATAATTTACAATCAAATAATGATTTATAATCTTAGCAAAATTAACTATAAATTTAACGATGGAATGCTTCAACAAATTTATATTAATATAATTTATTAATCCTATAAATAATAAAATTTGTAATTTATATATTATACAATTATCATTCATTATGAATTATTATTTACAAAAGTTAATAGATATATACAATTATAATTATTTGAACCACAAGATTTTGTCACATCATCTAGAAGTATTGGTATATATTTTTTACAATGATTATTATGCAAAAATTTTGAGTGTAGGTTTGTGAGTGGTTAATGATAAAGTGCAAGTTGACGTAACTATTGAGTAGGAATGACGGTTTGAATTTGAATATAAATTATGAGTCTGATGATATTGGCAGGAATTTAAATTCCTTAAAATAAACAAAATCAACCCATTACGATATTGGAAATTTTTATAATCATATAATCTTTCAAATTATGGATATATTTATATATGTTTTTTATTCAAGAGAATTATATGGTTGACATTTTAAAAGGTTTGTTAATATTTAAATGTAAAAAATATGAAATAACTATACGCATATAAAAAATAAATAAACATTAAAGATAAGGTTATATGGTACAACAATTCTCTAGATAACCTCCAGCCTCTGACAAAAGATTATTCCTTATTCGTTTTCCTTCATTAACATGTTCCATACAGCATGATTTAGATAAGGATTAATCAGACGACGGTGCAAGTGTTTTAGAAGGAAGGATATTTCCCCGATCGAACATCGATTTTTTGTCAAATCAAATGTTATTTTCGATGTTCTTTGACAAAACTATTATTTTCAATGTTTTTTTTAAATAAAATTAATGTATATCGAATGATCGTATATTTAATCTAATACACCCACTAGGATTGTTGCTTGCTAAGCCTGATCAAGTGATTTGATTGTAGCAAACTTATTGATCTCTGATTGGATGGTAAGGAACCCAATTATGCATTTTCATCTCTTTGACCAAAATCTTTTCATATATTTTATATTTGCTTTAGGATTACTTATTCCTGGATGTTAAATATATCTATTTATTTTTACATCTTATAACTGTCCAAAATCATGATTCTATACCACCAAAGTCCATCTTATAATAAATATAATACATTCAAAGTTAAAATTATATGCTTTCTTAAAGATTATCTTTAAAAATTATTGATAATAATATTAGTGAACAGTTATATTTAAAATTGATATTTTTTTACGAATTTAAAAATTTGAGACATGAAAATCAAATCATTTACATAAAAACGTGAAAAGAATTTAGAATGATTTACGTGTATAAGTATCTCAATTATTTGTTGCTTTTGTAAGAATCTTGAAATTCTATATGTAACTAGCAAAAGAACATTGTCAAGAAAGAATTGCCAAAATAGAAAGTATATTTTTTGTAATTATTATGATTATTTATTTTGATATATAAGTGAGAGTGCAAAAGTGGGTTCTATGGAATCCAAATTCCTAACGAAAAAGAAAGAAAGGAATTGTCACCTTCATTGGATATAAAGCAATCTAATGCATGCCCAAGTGCACTTTCACTATGTCAAGCTCTTTCTTATAAGTATGAAACAAGACAATACCATGACATGAAGAAGAAGAAGAAGATGATGATGATGATGATGCTGATGGAGAGATCTCAATAAAGTGGAATGGATGGCCAAAGGATTCTTGAAATTTCCTAAATATAAATGGTTGATATTTTATTTATTTATTAATAAATAAAAGAAAAGAACAAAAAGATAATTATTGAAGCAAGTGCCCCTTGTGCCTGCCAAAAATCGAATTTATATATATATATATATAAGAATGTGCAAGTGGGTATTGGATTTCATCCTTCAATAATTAACATATATAAATATTTATTAAATCAATTTTATTTGAAAATTGATTTCTTATAATATGCCATTAATTATGATTGTTATTAGCATTTTTTATATAATTTTATAAAATCTTAGAAATACATAAATAAATTATTTTATTGAACATTATGATTAATATAATAATTATTTATTATCACAATAATATATGACTCTTGCTTATCCATTATGGTTATTTTATTAAATATTAAATGAGTTGTTTATTGATATAATATTTTATTAAATTTAAAAATTATTTCATACTATTGAAAGTGAGGGGAGAAAATAATTATTATAATTATGAAACTAAAAAAAATTAACATATACAATTATTATTTATTATCATAAAAAAAATACACTAATCAACAATTAATACAAGATCATATTAACTGATCATGTATAAACTTCCATAATAAGTCATATCTATTAAAAGGAATTTTCCATCTTACGTTATGCATCAAGACTTTTATGGCTTTGCCATTGGACCATATTATATATATATATATATATATAGCATATCTTATTCAGTTTGTCAGTATATCAATTTTGCAAAGACTCACTGTCTCTATAACCTGAAGGAATAGCGAAGATGTTCTCCACCACCACCTCCAACTGTCGGGTATCATTCATAAAATATTATTATTCACAATTATTATAAATTATTTTTAATTTGATATTTGATATGTTTTACTTGTTATTATTAGGACAATTAAAAGTTTATTAAACTTCTCCCATGATTATTTTATTTTATTTGATAAAAATCCGTTGAAAAAAAATATTTATATTATTAAATTACAAAATTATTAGTTAATAGATAATTAATTAAAATTCAAAAAGTTATTATTTGATTACTGAATTAACCATAATACTATGCTTGTAGGAGAAAAATGACAAAAAAATGTTTTTTTTTTATGAAAAATATATTTATTATTTTAAAATAAAAGTTTTGAATGCTTACAAGTAGTAGCTTTGCTTTTAAGCAAAAAAATCCTATTCATTCTTCAATAAAAATGGATAAAATCCTAGTCATTTATTTAGTTCTAAGCCAAGATATTATATTATATATATATATTCATATTAAAGAATAATATATAATGCTGTGTCACTTCTATATATTCTTCAGATTAAATAATATGTATAATTTTTTGATTATATTGTTTTGAAAAAGGATTTCTTTCTTTTTTTTTTCTAAAAAATTTTAACCTATTTAATTTCCAAAAATTCATAAATATGTTTATGCTTTACCATCTGATTTTTTTGTTAGTGAATAATTATATAATGAAAAATGTCTTTTTTTTTTAAACTTTTAATTATATAGTTGGTAACATAGTTATATCTTGAAGACATGAATATTCAATCTTTATTAGTTATATGCTCATGGTTAAGGTATCACTATGATATGTTAAAAGACTTTAGCCTAGACTATTGAATATGAAAAGGTCGAACGAATAATAATTGTACTTGATTTCATTTAGACTACAGCTATTCTGAATTTAGATAATAATCATTTTCACCGATGGATGAATAGAAGAGTGATATTATTTGAAAGTTATACTTGATAAATTTAACTATTTAGATAACTAACACTTATACTTATTTTACTAATTGATAGATGCTTTTACGATGATTAATTGCAATATATCGATTGTTAATGATTGATTATTTACAATAAGATCTTTATATAGACTTCAACAATGAGCATAATGAGAATGTTGGACGTGTAAGAGGATAAAATGATCATATTCCATATGAAGAAATTGTGTAAACATCATCAATACAAATTTGATAGCTAAGGAATAACTAATTAGTTAATTTACATTAATCATTTTACATCATTAATTTATATCTAAAAGGTTAACCATATGACTTATATCCACGTCATTATTTTAATTAAAATTTTAAAATTTTAATTAAAAGAAATTCAAAACTAAGATCATTGTCGCATCCAATCATTGCACTCAATCTTGAAATATTTATGGAACAATTTTACGTATTAGTAAGCAAGGGAAAATAGTCAACCTTAGAAGATTGCTAATTGACGTCAATCCTCTTTCTATTCTTTTTAATCATTTTCAAACCATTTCTACAAGCTTTCAATTAATCATACATTATTAACACTAAACCAGCTCAAAATCATGATATTATATTTTTATTTATTTCAAAATTTTATTTGATTTAATTCAATTTAATTTTATAAATATTTTTATACTTTGTTTATTCAATCAATCCAATTTTAAATTAAACTAAATTAATATCCAATATCTCTTTATAATGTAATGAAATATTAAAATACACTACTGTTTATTTAAAAATAATAATAAAATAAATAGAGAAATGGATATGAAAGACTAGGACAGAAATAAATACATATTTATTTCTGGCAAAAATATCTAGAATGAAATTTAAAAAAAAAAGGAAAAAAAGAAAGCACATTTCCCAAAGTTAATTGTACATAGCCAATAAGAAGCAAGTGGGTAGATGTATATGTATATATATATATATATATATATACAGGGTTGGTTTTAATATATAGGGCAGTCTTTCTTTGGGGTGCGAAATTCATGAAAAAGGGATAACGTCAAATTGAGTTGGATGATCATCTTCATCTTCTACTGCTGCTGCTTCTGCTTCTGCTTCTTCCATTCTTTTTCCTTCAAAGTCAACCCTTTGTTCTTGCCAACAACAACCCATCTCATTTCAATCATCTTATATTCATTATCTTTCTTTTTCTTTTTTTTTTTCATATATGCACTTCAATATATATATATATATATATTATCTTATCTGGTCAAACTTGTATTTTACGTATGAATTATATTTTCATGTTCAATTTTAAGATTATAACTTATAATAATGCTCATAAAATAATAGTTGATTTTATAAAATATAAATTAAATCAAATTGAACTGAGTTTGATTTGATTTTTTATTTTTCTAATTAATTTAATTTTAAATTGAAAAAATCAAATTTAAAAAATTAAACCAAGTTATTTAAATTCAATTAATTCTTTCATTGGATCGGATCATCCTAACCCATAATGACACTTTGCATTAACTCACAAAAATCTATTGTAGCTAAATTTATATTATAGATATTAACATAATAGTTATAGATTTATTTATAAGTTGAGTTGAGAATATAAATTAAGGATTAAATGTGTTTAATATATAATATCTTACATTAGATATATCAACATAGTAATATCAATTTTATATATTTACTTAACTTATAAGGATTCATTTTAGCATATGAAAATAAGAAAGAGTGGGAATAAAGCAACCAGGCGGTGGATAAGGCATCTTGATTCTCCATAATTGTTGGCCTTCTTTATCTTTGTCATCTGTGTCATACATGAAGCTTCAACACTATGCTTTTCTGTTCACAAGAATAATATATATATATATATATATATATATATAAGTTATGATTGCTCTAGTTGATAAGCTTGTAAAATAGAGAAAAGATGAAGTGGTCTGGGTACATGATCTTAATACTTAAGTCAATTTTATAATATAAAAAAAACAATAAGAAAATTGGTATATTTAAATAATAAATGGTAGATAGTTATATACAAATATATCATACTAAAACAAAAATTAAAAAATTATATATTAAAAATTATATATTAAAATGGAAGATGAATTATTTAGTAGTGATAAAATTGAATTGCGTTTTGAATCCCAC
The DNA here is from genome assembly GCA_948192965.1 of Dalechampia spathulata. Lineage (NCBI taxonomy): Eukaryota > Viridiplantae > Streptophyta > Magnoliopsida > Malpighiales > Euphorbiaceae > Dalechampia > Dalechampia spathulata. The sequence goes on from CANYBF010656637.1 coordinate 9,834, forward strand.
ATTATATTACATGTAGAAGGTAGTCATCAACTAGAATTTATTCATTTCTTCCATTAATTCAATTTACCTAATAAAATAATGATTTAATATTTAAATATATTTTAAATAAAATTATTCTTAAATAATTATCCATTTTTAATTATCATTTTTAAGATTATTCACTTTATTGTTATTTTTTCTTTTTTTAATAAATGTTTGTTTTTAAAAACTTTATTTCTTATTTTTTATATATGTTTAAAATTTATTTTTATAAAACATTTAATTAAAAGAAAATGAAGGAAATATCTCTTAATAAGTAGTTACGATAATATTTAAAATAAGTCTTATTATAACATTTTTTTTCTCTTTTAATTATTTGCTAACGTCATTTTAATATTATCTTTCAAACATCTAAATTGTATTTTATAAAAAATTATGTTAATTAATTTTTAAAGTTCAATTTTTAATATATTATTTATTTTATTTATTATTTTAAATTATACAACTCATCAAAAGATCAACAAATTTTACTTTAAAATATTGTATAAATAATTAATCATTAATAATTATTGTATAAACTTTTATCCAACAAACATTTGAATATTAATCATTATCCATGCATATTTTCTATTAATCGTTATAAATAATTTAATCATTTTTATAAAATTAATTCATTAATTTGAATTAAATATTGAACAATAATGATACAGAAACATACCCTTTTTGAATTTGATAAATCTAATTAGAGGGCAGATTAGATAATGTAAGGGTGAGCAAAAATATCAAAAACCAAAAAAAAACTGAATAAACTGATGATATTTGATAATTTCGATTCGATTTTTTTTTCAAAAAATTTTCGTTTTCGATTTTTAGTTCGATTTAAATGTTGAATAATCGAATAAATAAATAAACCAAACATACCGAATAATTGATCATAAAATGATATCATTTTACATTAATATTCAAAATGACATCATTTTATATTAATTATACGGTTTATGAATTCAATTTTTACTTTATTCGGTTTGGTTTGGTTTTATAGTTTTGATTTTCGGTTTATTTGGTTTGGTTTGTTAGATTTTTGATAAATTTTGATTTAATTTGGTTTTATAACTTCAACTTTTGATTTATTCGGTTCGATTCAAATCTTTCACAAAACCGAACAAAACAAACCGATGCTCAGCCCTAATAGCATACATAGGATTTAAAATAACATATTAAAAGTAATTATTACATAGTAACAATATTTTTATACTTGTTTGTAAATATTATGAAATAATAATTAGATTGGAAAAATGGGTTTACCCATTTTGCTAAAATCTAATTATTAATTTATACTAAAATCTCATGGATTGGTTGTAAAAAGGAAAAAAAGTGATTTCATTTAAGAATGTGATCTCTTTTTGTTAATTAAAGTTTTGATTTTAAAACCCTTTTTTCATGATTTATGAAATTAAATAGGTAAATTATTTATTTTGTTTCCTAAAAAATACAAGTTAACTTATTATTTTTCTAGAAATAAATCTTATGTTATACCAATAGTTTATTATATTCCAAATTGTTATTTTTCTGAGTTTAAATCATAGCATTTATTTTTAAAAATAATTAGCTATATATTTTAATTATATTATAGTTACTAGGACATTCATATATGTGTTTCACATTAATGTTATTTATTTGTTCCATTACATAAATCGTAATTTAGTTCATTTAACGTTAAGTAATAAATTAATATTTATAAAATTAATTATAATATGATATTTTGTTGAATTTAATTTAATTATATATATATATATACACATTTATGAATATATATATATATATATTTGATAATTATTTTATAGTATTTAATTAATAATATTACTTTAAAGTTACAACAAAATTTAGTATATTTGGTTTAGAATAATGTTACACCCACATTAGAGACCCTAGGAGTTATGCATTTTTGTATGCTTATGTGTAGATGAATGATAGGATTGGATGAGGTATGTTTTATATATGGGATGTGAATGCATGTTGGAGGATGAGTGTGTGTTGTACTGTATGCGTATGAATGTATAATGCGGATCTGTGTATTTGCTTTATGTGGTGGATTGTGTGTCGTCACCTTGTTGGGAAGCGTGTCTTCTCGGTTGGATGAGGGACGGTTTGTGTATGTGATTGGGTATGCGTTATGTTAGGTATATCCCTTATACTGATTAAGGGGCAGATGTCGGAACGAAGTGGAGAGAGCGAGTGGAGCGTAAGCGCAACGAGCGAACGGAGCGGAGTGACGACATTTGCCCATCAGGGGGAGTTTCGTGAGTTATGGGTTGGGGGTGCGGGGGTGGAGCCCCCGCAGTACGGTAAAGGGGTATTTTGGTAGTGTGTATCAGGTTAGTTAGGAGGTTTGGGAGCGTTACAGATGAGTTTGGCATGCCAATAGGCATGTTATGCATTTTTGGGGAGTGGTACGGGCGTACGGATTGGGCGTACGGTCGTACGAGATAGGGGAGAGGGTGTACGGGCGTACCAAGAGGTGGTACGGCTGGACGCCAACTCGCAGGAATTTTAGTTTGTCAGGTGAATAGTAGCCGTATGGGCGTACCAATAGGTGGTACGGCCGTACCGCAACTCACAGGTTTTGGGTTTGTCAGGCTTTTGGGGTCGGTACGGGCATACCAATATCCGTACGGCCGTACGTGACGTTATATTTAACTTTTAAGGCAGGAAAACAGACGGTTTTTCATAGTTTCTTCCTTTTTCCTTAAGCTAAACACCCCTAAACCCTACCAAATCACCTCCTTAAGGATTCTAAACGTTGCTAGCGTAAGAGAACGTTGATTAGAAGCTAGATACGATTGGTGATAGGATCGTTGGCTTGAACTAGAGGTTGCTTGGACTGTAAGGTATGTGCTAGGTTTATGTTTTTAGCCACTTTTGGCTTGTTTCTATTGCCGGAGGACTTAAACTAAGTCTCGGCTTATATTTATGCTTAGTATTTGATTCATTGACGCGTGCTATACGTCTGATTATGTTTGCAATGCTTGGATTGATGTGTTTCGTGCTTGTATTGCGATGAATCGTCCAAGCTTCTATGTTTATGATGAATGAATGTTAATGACATGCTTACATGCATGAAGATGAATGATGAGGAAGGAAAGAGTGTAAAGAAAATGAGAAATGAGGG
>CANYBF010656675.1:0-22551 GCA_948192965.1 Dalechampia spathulata
CTCTCGAGGAACTAAAACCCCTGAAATTCTCTGCCTCGTACGACCGTACGGCTATCCCGTATGCCCGTACCACTCACGAAAAATGCATAGCATGCCTATTGGCATGCCTAACTCACCCGAAACCTGTTAAACACACTTCTAAATCAATCCTAACACATCAAACTCTCTGTCCCTCATCCAACCGAGAAGTCACACTTCCCGATAAGGCAACAGTGTCATAAAATACCATCACAAATACAAGCATACATACATACATACACGTATACACATCATCAATACATAGCAAAACTCATACGCAAACATACCTCTACCCGTGTACTAGTGTACAAACTACTAGGGTCTCAACTACGGGTGTAACACAAAGCACCACACAGTTATATGCCCTCCTTCGGGAGATGAGTACCGGTACCTATAGGGACCTAGTATGTGTGAAAGGAATGTGCACAATTACAGGAAAACAAGAGTGAATGTACGAAATGAGGAAGAGGAAGTACATAGAGCATGACTGCATTTACATTGCGTGTATGGGAAATATACTCTATGATAACATGTCTTATGTCAATGCTAATGATTGCAATGCATGATGAATGTGTTGGATGTAATTACTCCTTATGGTCTGCTATATGTTCATCTAGCACCACTAAGTTTTATACTCAGCGTTTATCATTTAATGAAGGTAGGTTCCGAGCCGTCGGGAGAGCGGTCAGAGAAGTGTTAGAGGTCGTCAGCAGAGAAGGGTTATTCTCTAAGTGGTACGGGACCGTTGGGGCATACTCTGATTTATTTTTGTTAATGTAGCTGCTGTTAATCGTAGGGGTAGTAGGCAGTACTATATTTTGGGTGGTGAACCTATATGTATTTAAGATGAGCCCTTAATGTAAGACTTGAATCGCATGTTTATGTAATGTATTGAGATGTTTTCCATTTAGTATTGTATGTCGAATGAAGTGTTTATCCAGGGTATGATGTGTTTAATAAGTGTATGCCACGCTGTTTACTCCTTTCACCACTAAATATAGGGAGGTGTACCCATACAAATCTTTAGTAGTCCTTAGAGATGATGTATCCCTTGTAGTATGAGTAGCGGTTTTCCTCTGGGAGGATCGATACTCATGCTACGGGAGCATGTTACTCCAGGTATGAGCTGGGTGTGATAGAGATAATGATTATGTTGTTTAATATACTCTAAATTGCTAATGATAAGAGTATATGATAGAGTTTAAAGTATGACATTTTAAGGTGCTTACATGATTTAATCAAATCATAAAAACAATGATAATGAAAGTTATTGGCCTATGTTAAAATAAAATAGTATACATCTTATGAAACCTGTATTTTTCACAGGTACACACGAAGGGCTATAGGTTTTAATGGATACAGGTGAAAATGTGTCATAATAGATAAACTGATATAGAATTCTAATGAATGTTTTAATGTTATGAAACAACAAAGTGTATAACTGATAATTATAAATTTGTTTTAGCACCACTGAGTTTTATACTTAGCGTTCGTCATTTGATGGATGCAGGTTAATAGATGGCTGAAATGCATGGATCCCAAAGCCCCAGTTCAGCATGACTCTCTTTGACGGCAAGGACTTGGAATAGTTTAATAGTCTTCTATATAGAAATGTTATGTAAATATAGCACTGTATTAAGGCAGTAAACACATGGGTGTGATGTGAGTTTTAATATTCTTAAATGTTTTCTTTTAGACGCAAAAAAAATGTTGTAAGAATTTTACATATATCAATTTACAAGTTATAAACCTCAGATGCTTTTCAGTTATCTAAATATAAGTTTTACAAAGAAAGAGTTTGTGTTAAAAGTAAATAAAAGAAAAGTTGCATCCCTTGTAGGATAATCAATGGTTTCTATTTACTCGGAAACTGTTTATTATTTTACGGGAGCATGTTACATCTTGGAGAGGAGTATGACACATTCAATGTAAATTATGAGAAAATAATTGACCAATCATGAATATGCATTTGTGATTTAGTGTATGCACAACACATTTCTAGTTAAAAGTCTTCTTGTTATGTAAAAGATGTATATAAGCCACTTGGAACCTTTAATATCATAAGTGTTAGAAGCTTACAACCATGTAATTCCTCATACCATAAACATTTGCATAAAATCAATAAAACATTCATTAAACTATCAAATCATTCATGATACTAGTATATTGTATTGTTGTCAAATCAAATGTCCAAATTTAATTGAAATTCAATTGCACTCATTTAACTAAAGCTTAACCCACTATATTATTCACTATAGTGTATGCTAATTAACATTTATGATCAACATGTCAATATGAATATAAAATATAAGACTTTATAAGTTTCATATCAACTTTCAATTCAATTCTAAAAAAAAACTTTTTTTATACAACATTTTATGAAAACAATAATTTAAATATAAAAAGGTTGAGTTGACACATAAACAACATTTTATACCTTTTCTTCATTTAAAAAAATCATGATTTTAAAACACCTTTCATCAAAATGGATTTCTTCTTAAAAATCTTCTCATGTTTCTATCAAAAAATCATTGAAATCCATAATTCATTTATCACATGATAGATTAGTGAACTTTCATTGTATTTTTAAGAATAAAAATAAAATAAGGAAGAGCACATATTCAAAATGCATAAAATATAAATAGAAATAAGTTCTAAAACTAGAAAAATTACAATATATGGATTTTTAAAAATATCATTTCCAAAATATATAATGTTGCCTTTTAATTTATTTTGTATTTGTACTTTTTAAGGGTCTTTTCTATTTTACCATGCTTTTATTATATTATCACACTCAACAATATCATAATAATTAACCATCATTATTTATCAATCATGGATTGTCATACATCAATCAATCAATCAATGATCACTAGATGTTAGCTATAAATAAATATGCTTAATATGATAATAACATCAAATAAAAAAATATAGATATAAATATAATATAAATGATAAATTGTAATTAAATTATAGATATATATCTTTTATATATACATAATAAAAAATATGTATATAAATATATTTATATTTATCATATGTGCTATAATAGAAAAGATAAATTCCTATATGTCATATTTATTGAGATTATTTATCATATTATTTATATTTATCTATAATGAATGATCATGAATAAGGATCAAGGATCTATTGGTGATAAAAGATGATAAAATATAATAATGTGAAAGATAAATTTAATAATTTGAAAATATAAAATGATAGTTTTTGAAAATATGAAATTAAAAAGTATTGTACTGCTGCAAAGATATTCAAACAACACGTATACCGGTAATTTTTGGACCATTTTAACAAATTGGGTTTGAAAATGGACCCATTGGTTCAGACTCTTGCAATTGCTTGTATGCACAATCATCAACGACGGAACCCCTGAAATGCCGAGACATTTACACCACACAGACAGCCCAAGTGACCTTATCCGTATCTGTATCTGTACAGCGCGTAAATACTGTGTTTTTCCTTTAATATTTTTCCTTCACCTTTTCTTTTTTTGAAGTTTTTTCTTAATAATTATCGCTCTAGATTCACGCCATACGCCTCTCGCTCTTTTTTTTTTTTGAAAAAATTGCTCTCACTTGTCGGTGTAGAGATCTTGCAGCTTCTGCACTCTAAACCACACACTGCAGCTTCCTTCAACATTAAAATAATAACATAAAAATAAATTAGAAAAACAAAGAAAGCGAACCTCTAACTGCATCAACAACACCACCACCAACAATAAGAAGGACGATTCTCTCGGTCAATTTGGATCTCTACGCAACAAAAAGAAAATAAACGCAAATGCAGCGGTTGTTATTGTTGAATTGCCAAAACGTTGCCGCTTCTGCTTTATGATAGATTTTGTATTTGCTTTATTGAAGGAAGAGGAGTGCATGAGGGAATTGTTGTGTTGTTGTTGTGTGGTGAAAGATTTAAGCTGGGATTTCAGTTTGTTCATTAGGAGCAGGGGTAGATGGGGAAAATGTGGCTAATTCTTTCTTCTTGCTGTTATTGTTGAAGGTGTTTTCCCCCTTTCTTTCTGGTGCTTCCTATTTCTTTGATCTGGAATTTGGCCAGAACGTGAACGTTTTGAGAAGAAGTTTCACAGTCAACCGCAATGCAGCAGCAGCAGCAAGATAACCGGAAGAAGGTGATGTATTATGATAATTATCATTGTATGTTGGTCATGTTCAAGCTAAGTTTAATCGAAGCATTTCATGATTATTTTTCTTTTTGCTTGTTTGGGTGGAAATTAAATAATCAATTGTCTGTGTCTAATTGTGATGTTAATTGATCTATACTTTCCAACTAAATTTTTGATATGGAACTGATCGATGCTCATAATTGTTAATGTACCTCGGCTCTTTTAATTTCTTAATGTAGATAACTTTTATTTTTCATTGTTTCAACTACATTTCTGTTAGTCTTAAATTATCTTTGTTGGGAAATGTTTTTTCCGTTCTTTTTATTTTTTTACATAATTTTAAATAGTTTTTCATGATTCAACGGTTGAACTAAATCCTATCTGCTAAATAGCAGAAATTTTGGTTGGTGGGTTAGTAAGTAGGTGATGTTTTTATTGTCTATAAATGTTTTGATAAGGGTTTTGTATTCAATTGTTGTTATAATTGCATATATCCATACTTCTCGATACATACTTCCTCATGCACATGCATATGCATATACATTGAACTTGTAGTCTGTTATCTGTGAGCTGCTTTTACTTTGTTATTCGTAGTAGTATTGGATAATGGTATCACTCAAAAGAATGTGCTTCATTTGGCTTCCTCTAGAGAAATCCGTTGAATTAAATGTTACTAACTTTCTATCATTTCTTTAGATGCCATTTCTCATTTATTCCCCTCCTTTTTCTCCAAGTGGATCAGATTCTATCAATTTGAAATTTCTGATTAGTTGTCATATTTCCTTCCTATTTAGGACTTTTCTACATCCATTCATTTTCATTCAAACGTTTTTTTAATAGAATTTTAATGTTTTGCTTGCCTCATCTTGATTCAAATGTTTTGCTACTGTGAGTAAATGGGTATCTATTTTCCCTTTTTGTACTCATAATGTATTATTGTTGCTTATATATTGTCTTGTGGTCTGAGGTAGGTCCTGGTCTTTTGTCCTCTATTCTTCTTTTTCAACACTCCTTTCCCGATCGCTATCGAGACTTTATATTTTGTTATTCACCATGATTGATGTCTGAAATGGAACTTAATGGCTCTTGTTTGGAAAGGTTGAGCTTATATAGCTTCTATGTATTGCTTCTTATTTCCTTAGCATTAAATATAAAATATTTATGCATTTCTTTATTTGCTTATGTACTTGTGTTATCATCTTATGTACTTTGATGCAGTAATACTGACATAAACCACTAGTGAAACTATCTACAAGCTTATAATATTGTTTTGAATCTTCAAAAGTGGGGCTATTTGAAAAAACATCTATAAATTATCATTGCAATGAAGATATCCATTCATGATAGATGATGCTACTTCTTTACTTCTTGTAAAGAAAAAGTACCAATTTGGTTGTTATGAGATTTTTCTTTTTGCCAACGTTGTTTGTTATCAGATTGCTTACCATAAATTGGTATTTGAGTCAGAATTTAATGAACTTCTCCAAGTAGATCTTTCAATGTGGAAAATGTTTACTACATTTTAGAAGGGATGCTATATTAGATTGCCGCACTTTGTTTGATGGATATTCTTGGAAGCTGTTATTTGCTAATGAAGTTGGAACACTTTTTTCTTCTTGGTATTGATCTGATTGCATGTGATTTGAAATTGCATAGTGACAAAAATGGCCTTGATTGAAAATTATGAGAGGAATATAGTGTCAAAGAATGTGATGGGAAGCTTACACAAAATTTGGGTTTCCATTTGCACTGAATTTAGTTTAGTAAACTAATACTAGATGGATTTATACTGTACAAACTGCATAGAAATGCATGAGATCATTTGTTGCATTAATTTTGTAGCACATAGGGTTTGGTGTGAGCTTCTTGTAGCAGGTTTTATCATGTATTTTATTTGTATTCTCATCTGACGAAGTGCTCCTGTGCTTCAGACGTCATCAGATATGGACTTCTTCTCTGATTATGGTGATGCCAATAGGTACAAAATTCAAGAAGTTATTGGTAAAGGCAGTTATGGTGTTGTCTGTTCGGCAATTGACATTCACACTGGGGAAAAAGTGGCAATAAAAAAAATACATGACATTTTTGAGCATATTTCAGATGCTGCTCGTATTCTTCGTGAGATAAAATTGCTTAGACTTCTAAGGCACCCAGATATTGTGGAAATTAAACATATTATGCTCCCACCGTCAAGAAGAGAGTTTAAAGATATTTATGTTGTTTTTGAGCTAATGGAGTCAGATCTACATCAAGTGATTAAAGCCAATGATGACTTGACGCCTGAGCACTATCAGTTTTTTCTATACCAACTTCTCCGTGCACTAAAGTATATCCACACTGGTAATAATGCTATGGTTCTATTATTGTTAACCTTCAGTGCAAATTTTTACTTTTTGTGAGTAAAATCATGTGATTTGTTGCTAATTGGCCATGTTCGTGGATCTTTCTAATAGATACAGATGTGTAGCAACAGTGTGTTGTATTACTACTTTTAGATCACATACAATTCTTCACAATCTGAATCTGGTCACACAATTACACAACGGTTATCATGTATTTAGGAACTTCTTTTTGTCACATTATGTTTGCTTTTGGAAATTTTGGAAGCTGTAATGAACATATTTCTTTTTTAAATTCTATTACATCTACTTTTCTTTTCTGATGCTTTTTTTTTTTACTGGTTTGAGGAATGTGGCAGTAATTCTTTATATCCAATCTTGCAGCAAATGTCTATCATCGGGATTTAAAACCTAAGAATATTCTGGCAAATGCAAATTGTAAACTTAAAATTTGTGACTTTGGATTAGCAAGAGTTGCTTTCAGTGATACCCCCACTACAATATTTTGGACGGTATGCCTTCTAGCACATAGAGCTGCAATTATTCTAATGCATTTGTCTCAGCCCCTGAGTTGTTTATACTCTTGCTTTATGCATGCTGCTAATAATTTGAAATTGCTGTGGATTTTTTTTTTTGTAGGATTATGTTGCTACACGATGGTATAGAGCTCCTGAACTTTGTGGATCATTTTACTCGAAGGTATGTCTTTGGACAGGAAAGGTGTTTAAATTAATTATCACTGTTATATTTCAGGATCTGATGGCTGTGATGCACTTTCTTACATGGTGGTGGTTCTTATGTGTGTTTTTTTTTTTTTTTTTTTTTTATGTTTTACATGGGGTTAATATTTTTGTTGAGGAGCATCTGGATGTTGACATAGATAAAAGATAGACATCCAGGTGTTAGACCGTCTTTAACAGGAGAATCTAGTTTTTTGCTGTTTGCACATTTAAATTGCTTATTCAAAGGATTAAAAGGAAAAAAAAAAAACAATTGGAATCTGTAATGTAGCACTCAGTTTCTGTGAGTTCATTGGTCTTGTGGTTTTTTTGCACATGGTGATGATGAAATTTTTAAATATATTAGTTGTTTTTTTTGATGTTCAGCATAGTTGATTGTCCTCCTGTTCTTTTCACGATGAAATTGAAGCAGAATTATGCATTACCATGCTGAAAATTTTCTCTTTTTCTTTTTCTTTGCTCTTACGCTGTTTAGCATACATGCAGCTAAAAAATCATTTGGCAGCCTGAATTTAATCTGTTTGATGAAATTCATTGCTAGTGTATCTTCATTGAAAGAATTGAATATAGTAAACTCTTGGGATGGTTTATTCCTTGCTGTGTATTTTAATTCAAGTAATTAGATGCCCTTCCTACTACTTTAGAGAAAGTATTCTTATTAGTCAACAAGAAAGTTTGGAAACAATGGTAGCTATGGTTAATATTTTGGAAGTTTTAAGCCATGGGTATGACATTGTCTCATGGGCTTGGAGCCATTGATCGAGGAATGGTGTTGAAGGCTTGTGTTTTTCTTGCCCATCATTCCCTTTGAATGATAATTATCCATCCTAGTTGCAATCAACTTTGAGGCTGCTATTGGAAATTAACCTGCAAACTGATTCGTAACTAAATTACCTGCTTTGTTATGGCAATGAGCAATGTCGCAATTAACATTTTCTTCTTTTTGCTCCAAGGGGAACGCTAAAATATTGAGTTATTCACTAATTATCTGATATGAATGCATTCATGTAGTGTTAAGTAGATGTAATTTATAAAATCTCGAAAAGCCTTTGATTTCTTACCTAGGCTGTGGGTAACATGTGGAGTTATGAGGTAGATACTAGGAGGCCACATTGCTTTAATCTACTTTCTCCATCTATGGGATTCACCAATGATCATAAATAGTGTTGCTTTCCTCTGGTAAATGCAGCCTGCCTGATGCAGATAAGTAAAATACAATTAAAAAATTCAGAATTTATATAGTTTACAATTTTCATATTTGGAAGTATTTCTGTAATTTTAGCTTTGCTGAAATAATAGGGTTTTATTTATTTTATTTTATTTGTATTTAGGACTTTTAGTTTGATTAGGCATTCCTAGTTTAAGTTAGTTTAGTATTTTCTATTTATTTTAAGATGGAGTTCTTTGAGTTTATAAATATCAGGCTTGTATTGGTTTTTCACATAGCTTTCTTCCAATTAAAAACAGTTTCCCAGTAATTTGGTTAGAATTGTGTGATTCAATCCTTTTCCTTTTTCCTTTGGGTGAGCCTAGGTTTGTTTCCTAGGAGAAATTCCCACTTTTCCTTGTTTCCTACTCTTATCAGATTAGTCTCTCTGCTGCACTTTGATATATTGAAGCTAGGATAGTTTACCCTCAAGCTGTCCTACATAACTGCCTTTGAACTTGTAACTTAAAGAAAGGAGCACGATAGTTTGGTCTTTCAGCAATTGTGGGTGGTCTTATCATATATAATTATATTAAACTGTTCCAGCAATAGTAACTAAATGTATGATGAATCTGGTTCTCCATGCTTATGGCCGCTTCAGTTTTGATTGTTTTCTTTTATGTGATCTGGGTGCAGTACACCCCAGCAATTGATATCTGGAGCATAGGCTGCATCTTTGCTGAAGTATTAACTGGCAAACCACTCTTCCCTGGAAAAAATGTTGTTCACCAGCTGGATTTAATGACAGATCTGCTTGGTACTCCATCATTAGATACAATATCAAGAGTAAGCCATTTTCATTATCAGCTGTATATAATTGGTTTGCTTAAGTTTGAATATGAGATATTAAGTGAATTTGTTATAATGCTCGTTTAAATTCATTTGCTTGTGGTGCAAATGCAACAACATGCATGCACACCTAACAATGAGGAACTATGAAAAGACGATGTGCATATACACATCTAGACAGCCAGAAAACTATCAAAATAAGGAGGTACTTCTAAATGAAAAAACAAAAAAATGGTATGCATATGAACTTCATACTTTACAGGTTCGAAACGAAAAGGCTAGGAGATACTTAACTAGCATGAGAAAAAAGCAGCCTGTTCCATTTGCTCAGAAATTTCCAAATGCTGATCCTTTGGCTTTGCGTCTGTTGGAGAGGCTACTTGCATTTGACCCAAAAGACCGACCTACTGCTGAAGAGGTGCCACCCATAATTCAAATCTGATTGTAACATACCCAGTATATGTACTTGTTTTTGAATTGGTTTGATATTCTGGTGCTTTATCAGGCATTAGCAGATCCTTACTTTAAAGGATTGGCAAAAGTTGAGAGAGAGCCTTCTTGTCAGCCAATAACAAAGATGGAGTTTGAGTTTGAGAGACGGCGGGTTACCAAGGAGGATATACGAGAGCTAATTTTCCGAGAGATACTGGAATACCATCCTCAATTGCTCAAAGACTACGTAAGCGGAACTGACAGGACCAACTTTCTTTATCCGAGGTTTCCTCTTTTTCTTTTGTTTCTTTTATAAGGAAGGTTATAATTTTTTTTTGTCAGATAACATTTTCTATTTGTTTTGTAGATGTTAATAATCATTTTCTTCTCCCAAACTTCTTGTGTTTCAAAAACAGCGCTGTTGATCAATTTAGAAGGCAGTTTTCACATCTTGAGGAAAATGGTGGTAAAAGTGCTCCTGTTGTTCCGCTTGAAAGAAAGCATGTATCTCTTCCTAGGTAAATATGCGCTGGATTTTCACTGTAGTTATTTATATTCCAATTGTTCTAGTTTTTGCTCTTTTTCATTCTTGCTCTTTTGTTTTTGAACAAATTATATTGATAGATTTGTTCCTTGTTACGCATTTAGTAGAATCAGGTGATGATCCTGATATGATAGCTTAAAAATATGTTAGTTACCATATTTTTTACATGTTTATCTCTAAAACAATTTGGGGAAGATATTCGAGAATCATTTTGTTGATAATTATGATGTAATAGCTTAAATCTTACCTTGGTTATCAGATTTCATATGCTGCTCACCTCTTTGCAAATAATTTGGGGAAGATAATCCAAAACCGAACTGTGTGGAAAAGGAGCTTTAATTTAGCCAACCTCAATTAACTCAAGTTTAAGGTTTAGTGGATTTTGACATCAGTTTTTAGGGTAATGGTTAGACAAAAGAAACACTTGCTGTTGCGTTCAATTCAATGCATAGGCATCGATGATGCTAGTGGCAAGTATATATTTATTTATAATGGTTTTTGTGCTGTTGGTTGATTCAAATTTATGAATTAGTGAGAGTATGTGTGACCCTGAACTTAAAATATTGTGGGAATTACTGCAACTATACTTATTTGAATTATTGTAATATCAAAGTTGGAGGATAAAAATTTCCATCTGTTGGACTAAAGAAAAGATGGATTACAGTATACAGTTTAATTACATGCCTATCTTCAATGAAACCATTGTATAGTAATGTCAAAACTCTTTTTCGTATTATATGATAATCATGAGTTTAGAAAAGTGAGGATTTTGTGTTCACTATAAATTATTTGTTAATTACTGTATTTATTAATTTTGCATGTTATCCTCTTTATACAGTAGTACATGTTACGTTCTGGTTGGGTATTATGAAAATAATTGAAACAGCGCCATATTGTGAAACATTATAAATTTAAATTAACAATCATGTTTATTTTCACACTTAGAATTAAGCCATAATATTATGTATGGTGTCCTGTTTCGTTTGTGTGGACAGTTGTTTCTTTATATGAAGACTGCTGCATTTGATGATGACTGGCTTGATCGAATGTGAAGTATATTCTTTATTGTGTATTTGTCTGTAATTTTATTACAGATGCTTATTTGTTATTTGATTAAAATTCAAAATATGTGCAACTTTCATTTGCAATTTGATTTGAGAACTTCAAAATTGGCCCAAATTGTAGCGTCCTGTACACCCTTCAAACAAATGAATTGATTTATGCCTTTAATTAAAAGTATGGCGAGCATTTGTTTAGTGAGAATTGATGCAGGACTATTTTCACGGCCTATTGAATCTGGTTTTATCTGTAACTAAGAAATAGCATCTTGGGATTCTCTCACTTGTCATTTTCTCAATATTCTATTCCTTAAAACAAGCAAAAGTCGAACTTGTTACTTGACATTATAGACACATTTCATTTGCTTCCGCCCCTTTTAGATGCTTGCATGTTCTTTTTGTGCCGTTTGGTTTAATACTACGTTACCATCTTTGGGATTTTGTTCTTTTTAATTCCATGGTGATTGCAACTAATTTCCTTTCTACGCCTTCCTTTCTTTTTTTCGGTCTTTTTTTCTTTTTATCCTATCTGTAGGTCTACAATTGTTCATTCAAACGTGGTTCTTCCTAAAGGACAGAACATTTCTTCCTTGAGCCGGCAATCTGCAGAAGAAACATGTAATAGAAGTTGTAGAGATTCTGAGGAAATTCATGTCAATATATCAGCCCTGCAAGCACCACAAAGAATTCCATTAGGTAATCTCAGCTACTGTTGCTAAGTGTAAGTTTTTGTTTTACATAGAATTTATGTACATTTTTCAACGAATAAATCAGGAAAAGTAGTGGGGCCAGCTGTTCCGTACAATGGAAGTATAACAAAGGATGCATATGACCCTACAACTTTTGTCAGGGGCAAAGTACTTCCTCAGGCTGTCCTACCTGCATATGGGTACCAGAAATCTAGTATAGGGAAGCAAGAAAGGTTTACCTTTGAAACTCAAAGGGATTTACCTCCACATAAGCAGCAGGTGCAGCAATGTGGCATGGGTGTAAATGTGGGTGCTAAGTTTGCGCCAGATATAGCCATCAACATCGACTCCAATCCGTTTTTCATGACCCGGGCTGGGATGAACAAGGCAGAACTTGATGACCGGATAACCACAAAGACGAGCATGTTGCAGGCCAAGGGTCAATATGGTGGAATTGGTGGTGCTGCTGCTTCTGCTACGACAGCGGCTGCTCATCGGAAAGTAAGCTCAGTTCAATGTGGTGTGACAAAGTTGTACTAAAGGAGGGGGTCGGGATTGAGTACTGAATGGAGCAATACATGTAGACGAATACTGTTTTCCGGGAAAGAAGTGATGGCCAGAGAAATTATTGCCTTTGGTTGCTCTCTTGTGAGAATTGGATTGTTCAGGCACCAGGTTTGCTCGTGAAAACTTCAAGCTAAAGGTCGTCAAAATTATAAATCGCACTTGCTGTATATTAGTGAAATGATAAACATTGACAAATAAAAGAAAGAGAAAGGAAGTCGGCCCCTTTCTTCCGCAGCATATTTGTTTTGAGATAGCATTTCATTAAGAAAAGGGCTTTTATAAAAATATCTACATTTTCCCCAATTCTTTCAAAACCAGAGATCTTTTTAAAAAGAATAGAAAATGAAATTTAATGATAAATTTTATTAATTTAAATTAAGATAAAATTTATAATATAAAATTTTTGAGTAAAAATTTTGATTTGATTCAAGTCTTACAATAAAAACTTGATTCAAGGATTTTTTTAGTTTGATTTTGAATTAAATTTGATTTTAAAGAACACTGGACAAGTTTCGTAAGATTATATTTTTATTATTTTTAATTATTATATCTTTATTATTTTAAAATAATTGAAGTTTAAAATAAGTTTATTTTATTAGATTGAAATAATTATTTAATTTAATTATTTTATAAATTAAAAATATATTTAATAGATTTGGAGATTTATTTAAAATTTTGATATCTATAATGTTTGAGATTTATTTATGAATTTTTTGTAAGTGAATATTTTTTAAAATAATTTATTTTTAATATTTATAAATAACATGAAAGTTGAATGTATATATATTTAATTCTAATATATTGATGTTTCTTTTTCCTCAATCAAGGAAAATTTATTTTCATAAGAAGTTCCACGTCTGACTATTACTTCATGTGGTGTCCAGTTTTCCTCAAAATTTTCTTACTTTCACAACTTTTCTGTCGTGGCTTCTTTTGTTTTCAAATTAATATTAAAAAAATTTTTAATATATTTTTAAAAATAGAATCATATTTTATTCCAAATAAAAATTTAATAATTTTAATTACTCAATTTAAATATAATAAAGAGATTTTAATTCTAATATAATTTAACTCATTTTAATTCAAACATAAATAAAATTTAAAAATTTTAATTCTACTATAATTTGAATTAATTTCATCACTATTTATAAAAAGCAAGGGTAATATCGTTTTTTCCACTTATATTTAGTGAATCCATTTCCAAGCTTCTGATTCATCGACTCTCTTTGGCAGGCATGAATTTTATCCCCCCTTTATAAAATTCAACGTTTCTTTGGCTTTGCAAGTAAATTCAACTTTATCCACATCTAGCTTTGACTTCGAAATCTTTGAGCATGAAATCTATAACCTGCAATATGTTCACATGCAAGAATCTTATTTGTTTCCAATTTTCAATGCCATGGACACATGTGAGCCATTGTTTCAATTTAGCACACATTGCAACTCCATGTGCTAATTTCTTCTTTGCTTGCATAATGCACACGTTCACTTTAGAAATTGCATGCGTAAGAACCACTTTAACGTTGCTTTATCCATTTTCTTCTATGGCTCTAAATTTTTTCAATCAATGATCCACTCTTGCATGAGTGAACTATTATTATTATTATCTTTTTTTTACCAAATAACACACATGCCATGGTTTCATATTAGTTCAAAACTTCATGAATGACACTTGTATTTGTACAATCTTGCGCGCATATGGCCATGTGTGTAATTGTCAAATTAACAAATCTCTTTTCTAAGTACATGGATAGCCACTTTAATCTAACCATAATGTTTTGTTTTTTAAATCTCAATATTCTGCTTATGCTTGCGCAAGCTCCACATATAATGCCCTCTTTATTCCAATTCACTATGTCTGCACATTCCATTTTCTTTATTTCAATTTACAATCTGTATTCTTCGTATTATGCCCGCTACCTGCTTTTATTTTGCTTTTTTTTTTTACCTTTGAATTTTGTTTTTTTTTATCGTAACTATTACATTTATTTTATGCCAATTATTAACTCTCTTATCATGAAAACAAGTCAATATTTTTATTATCTTCTTTTTTTTTTTTGCTCTTTTTGTTAGAATATACTCCACTGCTTGCTTCAGGTAAAAAGTATTATTTTGCTATTTGCATAAAGAATGGCAACCTTAAAATTATTTGATTATCATGAATAATCAAATTGATAACGATAACTTGATTATAAAATTAGTCAATTTTCTTAAGATACTTTTATTATTATATTTAATCAAAATTCCAAGTGACTTGAAGATTCAACATCAAGAAAAAACAATCAATCTTGCAATCATCTTAACTATCACAAACAATCAACCAATAAAGTGACTTTATTATAAATTTAATCAATTTTCTTGAGGTGACTTGATTATTGTGTTTAGTCATAATTCAAGATTTAAGTAACTTGAAGATTTGATGTATAAAAAACTCTTTGTTTTAACAACTCATTCTCCACAACTACTTAGCATGATAAACTTGATAGCTAACTGATAAGGTGATTAAAATTCATCAATTGTGTGATTTCTAATCAATTTGGGATGATCTAGTTATTGTCACATTCATCATTATACATATGTTCCTACATGACTATGCACTTATGATTTGCTATGTCTGAATTAATTTAGGCACATTAAATATTTATTGTATTAAATGGATTGAGAGTTTTGTTATGGGTAGCTATTAATGAACTTATTATATAAGGGTTTATTAAATTGGTGTATGTAATTGAATATATGAGTTTGATCATAAGTATTTCATGTGATGCTAAGATTATTGACTACTAAATGAGAATTTATATGAGGCTATATACGAGCCTAAATTGTGCATGATTAAACTGTTATTAGCTAGAACTAAATTTCAACTTTATAAAGGATATAAATTTAATATTTGAATTATTTTATTATATTTATAACTATTTATATTATTGGTGTTATACAAAGAATAGAATAAAACATAGTTAACATTTAAACTATTTTATTTAAATGTATATATACTTATACGACCGATAACATTAGAGAATATAGCTATAATTGATAAAAGAATGATTATGTCACATCCATTTTAATTATGGTTATAGTTATGCTTGGTATATTTATGATTTTAGTGGTTAAACTATTGATATGATTAGTGACTAAGTAGATATAATTAATAATTTGATATTTAAATTATTTTGTTATTCTTACAAATAACTATATTATTGGAGTTATATAAAAATATAGTCAATGTTTAAATTATTTTATTTATATATATAGATGCTTATATCATTGGTACTGTTAGAGAGCAAGAGAGATGGTTAGGATACAGTGAAGTCGGGGAGGGTTTGGTCTCCTTGTTATATTGGAATTTGTTGGTTTGGGGGCATGCGACTATCAAAGAAATTAATGTAGTTCCACCTAGATTAGGTAAGTTAACAATTCCTTCTTAACCATTACTGCTATATGATTCCTATAGGAAGAGAACTCTTTATGCAAATAAGCTGTTGATTATAATGACTTTGCTGTATGGCTACCACGTAATTGATGTTTAATTTTAAATTAGTATACACTGTTGGAGCCTATGAATAGTTTGGTTGAAGATAACATGAACAAAATTCATGAGTGAGAAAGTTTTATTTAAAATAAATAGGAAGGAAAGAAAGTTGGTTAATGGAGGATGCATAAGCATTACATTCTTTTATGAATTAGGCATACTCATATGCACATTGAATTGTATTAATTATAACATGGAGGACAATTTGTATGTAGAATTGATTATGGACATTTTCTTGTTGGAACGTGAGATTACTTATGCTCCATTTCGTATTACACAAAATTGAATGGTTTAAAAGGTAGACATTAACAAACTAGTAATTAATTGAGACTTGAGATTATAGCTAATATGTTGAAGTTGCTGCAAATAAGGCTTGCACCCCATTCTTGCTGAAACTTGGGTTGGATTGATTAAGAAAAGCTAGAGAGAGAGAGAGAGAGAGAGAGAGGGTTAAGAACTTTAACTAAATCTTGATATTGTTTAGTTGTATGACTCATCTCTATACCCTAGAACTAGTTATTTATGTATTTATTTACAAGTATCAAAGGATAGAATGAATAAAATGATGTACATATACATGTATGCAAAACCAGTGTTTTGAAAACTTGATCCTTATATGGACAGTGGGGACCTGATTATATATGATTCAATCACTAACCTAATTGTGTGCATGAGAGAGAGGTATGTGTACATTCATAATAATAAACAAGCTTGACCAAAAGAAATTATCATTGGTTGTGCTGTTGACTGAAGTGTGTTCTTAAGGAGGGGTAAAACAAATGTTTAATTTTGCATGGTCTATCAATGTGATTCCTTTTTGTAGGAGTGACACAACAATAGGGAATAGTAGTACTTGAATCTTAGTAAATGCATAAATAAACATAATTATATTCTCTAGTGGAAGATGATGTAAGATATTAAAATAGTGACCATTTTATGTTTACGAATTGTTCAATTGTAATTGTAATAAGTGGAAGAGAATATTACCAAATGAGAAGGTGACTTGAAATTTGGTCATATTGAATCATGATTTTTTATGTGTGAAACCCTCCCCTATGTATGGCCTAAGGGAAATGTATGATTGCTGTAAACAAATTTGCAAGTTTACATGCATGGAATTCTAGCTTGAATGTGTTATAGTTATAGGATTGGAAATTTATGATATGACTGATACTTTCTTAAATTAGAAGTAATTAAGAGTGAAGGAACTTAATTACATGAAATTATACGTGTAGTATGATTCTTGGAAATAAAATTAATTAAAGAAGGAAGTCTAACTAAATAAACACGCTAGAAAGATTAAATGAATAAGATTAATCTTAGTATACTAAGCATATATAAAGATGATTATCAGCCTATTTGTACATGTAAGCTTTTCCTAACATTTGTATACCTTATAATCTCATTCTACTAGGAGATTTAACTAAATAATAAGATAATAATGTTGAGCTTAACAAGTAAAAAGAAAGTATAGCCAATTTGCAAAGCAAAAGAAAAGCCAGTTAAGAATATAAATTATTATGCGTTGTTAGGTAAGGTGTTGCTATTATTGAGATTATCCATATATGTAACATCCTCATTTACACTACCATAAGAAATGTGCTACAAAGTGATATAAAGATGAAGTATAAGTATGCATAAATATGTGAAATTTGTGCTTGATGTGTAAAGGATACATGTTTTAATTTAATGTGTTAAATGATGTTTTATGATGGAATCTATATGAAATATGAGATGTCTTGACATGTTATTATATGTTAAAAAATAAGTTAAAAATGTCTAAGTGTGAGTTTAAAAATTATTGAAATTAATGGTAAATTAAATGTGAAAAGAGGGCATAAATGGAATTTTCTAAAATGATAAGGCTATTTAATGAAAATATATTTTATGGATGGAATGTATATATTTGATGATAATGTATGCTATGATTAAATATTATGTAAAAATGAATATTAAAAGAGATGAAATAAATTAGTTAAGTAAAGTAAGATAAGCATACAATATCACACTCTTTACGGTGTAACATGCTTTTCGTAGAATAATTAACAATATTCAAATAAGTGAAAATTATTAATTATCCTATAAGGAATATGTAAACATGAATGTAATTATTTACTACCTTAAACTCATATACATAGTCGTATAATTACATAACTTAGGATTACTTGACATTTTGAAAACTTAGGAGTAATTGACATTTTGGAAACTTTGGTATGTAAATGATGCTACTGATTCGAAATGTCTTATTGATTCGGTGCCTTTGGATTTGTATGTTTCCTTATAAGCTTTCAACTATCAAATGACAAATGCTTATGTATGAATGAGTTTCATAAATGTATTTTATCTAAATTTATAGATTTAACACGAATTTGTAAACGAATGAACTCAAGAGTCTAGAGCTTTGTTTGTCATTATGTTAAAAAAAAAACACTTTTCAATAAGAATACCGCTTGGAAAAATATCATACATAAATAATTTTCTAAAAAATATTCTCCGAAATCCAACAATCAATTCAAAAACACCCTAAACGAATCAAACTCAATTTGTTTATCAAATTAGCCTCAATTTACGAACTTTCATGAAATCTAATTCCAAGTAACTCACTAAGAGACGGACTGGTGATTTTGGAACATCTCAAGGCAGGCGAGGCATCAAAATAACAAAATGACGCAGGAAACAGAAAGATGTAATAATCATCAGATAGATAAATATAGATGAGTATTCCAGTTCTATAAAAATTCATAATTCAAGCACTCCAAGGTCACTATACAAATGAATCTTTCAATAGATCGTTCAATGAACATACATTAAATATTAAAATAATCTTTTCCAGGACAATAAAGAATCACCATAAATATTTAGAATCATGGCTCCGCAAGCAATTGAATGAATTCGTCTACAGTAGCAACAGAGCAACAAAAATTGAAATGGCAGCATCGCAAAACAATCAGGTCATTAACTCGTATGTTATGATAACCTATTCAAATGATTTTACAAGCAAAACTTCGTTTCCGAAATAATCGAACAGAACCCGGTTCATATTTAATACATGGAAAAAGAAACACTTGATGCAGTAGCACAAAGATAGGCTACGACAGATAAGAGTAATAAATATTATCGGCCTGCAGTATGCCGTTAACTTGTATCAAAATCAATGGACGAACAGAGAAATTAAACCGCATACTAATGGCACATAACAATCCCATTAAGAGTACTTAATTACTCTGTAAATCATTCGATAATCTGCCAGTACCAGCAAAGCCAAACAAACAAAGCAAGCCCATATTTAAGCATGAAGTTCCAGAGGCTCAAAAATAAACGCCCAATCAAAATCTTAATTCCACTCAAACCACAGTAACAAAACTGAAACATACCCTTGTTTTATCCCTTTCCTGTTATTGCATAAACCCTAACCAACCTCAAGAATTACGACCGCTTAGCACCACGGCAAACATAAACAACCGCAGCAACGGCAACAAAAGCACCAGCTGATCCAGCCGCAATTATCGGCCAATCGGTCTTCTTCTTTTGCAGCTTTATAGTTGTCAACGCCTTATCTAAACTCTCAACCGTCCCTTCCATTACCTTCGTTCTCTGCTCAGCTACCGCGAGCTTTTTCGCCGATTCATTCTCAAGTTCAAGAAACTTGTTCTTGTATTCAAAAACCTCTTTCTCTTTCTCAACAATTTTTTCTCTCATTTCTTCCTCCATTCTCACTCTCTTGCTCCTCTCTTCAATTTCTTTCACTTCCAGTACTCCGACCTTCCTCTCCAATTCTCTCACTTTCTTTTCAAACTCCACTACCTTCTTTTTCTTTATCTTTTCGATTTCAACTTCTTTCTCTCCAATAACTTTCTTTAACTTTTTTATCTCATTGCTCGCTTCCTCTCCTTCACTCATCGCAGATATTAAATCGTGTTGAAGCCTAGAGACCTCCATTTCGAGCTGCGATGCTCTACCGGCCACCACATCTAGGGCCTTCTTTTGCTCTTCTGCTTCTGATTCTTTTGATCTCAGTGATTCGATCTCAGCCGTTAATTTCGTCACCTGATCTTTGATTCCTTCGTTCTCCTTCTCCAATGTTTCAATCCTTTGCTTCATCTTTTTTTCTTTCTCCGGAGTCTGATCTTCGTTTTCAAATATGACGCCGTTCTCGTCCGCCATTCGTCACGCCTTAATAATTGAACTGCGAAAGAAAATGGACAAAGGTTACATGAAATGAGAAGAAATTAGCGTTTTCCAGGTAACTCAATATGAAGCCATATGTTTTACCTTTGGCGATGACTACCTTTTCTTTCAGGATTTTTCCTGGAAAGTCTCTACCCTTCTTTTTGGAGTGAGAACGGAGAATAGAAACAAAAGCCAAATAGGGTTTGTACGTAAATGGGAATGGGCGGCTGAGATTGTTTCAAGATGATGGATTTAGTTTTGTGATTTGCACGTGTTGAAAAAATGTGGGATCAATGGCCATGTGCTGTTGCCAATCGGCATCAGAAAGTTTCTGTTTTGTACTGCTGTTGGAAATAATCCCATATTTGGATCTCCTTAACAAACAAATAATTGACCGAAATTCTACTAATTTGATTGATCATATTTATCAATTAATCAGATCAAAGTCGAGTTTTCATTTGATTGTCGCTTAAAACATAATATCTATTTATATTTATTATTATAATTTTAAAATTATTACTTTGTTTAAAATTTTAGTTGTATTGTTAATCAAATTAAAAGGTTACCAATCATTTATCGAATGGATTAATTAAATAATATAAATTTTTTAATCGTAATTGAATGAAATAATTTTAAATAAGTTAATTGAAATGAATTTTGGGTTCGTAGAGTTTATTAAATTTTTTTATTTGGAAAACGTAAAATATGTATATGTAAAATAATAAGAGATAAATACAAACAAGCATGTTATGGTTTAAGCAATTTACAGGAATAAGGTTATGATTTTTTATGACGCTTTAGCGCTCTATGTTGTATTTCATTAAATTTACTATGAAAATTACTATCTTCGTTGGAAATGATCATGTGACAATGGACACTTACCCACATTTAAAACTTGAAAAAAGTACAAATTAAAAAGTTTATATCAACTAATTTATTACTCAATTAAGTGTTCCAACTACATATTTAAATTAATAAGTTACTTATTAAATTATTCATAAATTAATAAATTAAAATTAATTTAGAACTTAAATTATACATTAATCGAATGAAAAAATAAACCTAAACAATAAATAACATAAATAATTAAAATAAATATAGTTAAAGTTAATAACAAATAATATATGTATTATAATTAAGATAACAATATACTAATATTAATAATATTAAATAATAACTGTTCAAGCTTGTGAGTTTGTAATCCTAATTGTTTTAAGTTGAACTATTTAGGGTTCATTTTTAATTACCACTAATACACCATATGGTTTACTTGATCATTGAAGATCGCACAGCACTAATTTATGTTATTTTCTTTTGAATTTGGCAATAGACAATAGTACAACTATATTATTTTGATAATAAGAATCAACACACTTTATGGTATAAGAATATTCTATGCGTTCAATTCGTTAAGCAAAGAAGAACGTCTTGGCTTATGATTGGAAGTATCCCTAAAAAAAATATACAAATATATGCAAGTATGTTTCTATTCAACTTCCTACAAGAGAAAACAATAGTTAATTTCTAATTAAATGTTTATCCAATATCTCTCTAAGCTATAAAGAGTCTTTAAAGTTCAATTAAACAAGTTAGGAGGTATGTGTTCTTAGTACATGCTCTAGTGCATCATGTAAAATTTATAATTAGTATTGAATGTTTATTAATAAAAGAATATTATTTGTTATTTAGTATAATATTTTGTTTATATCTGTTTTGCACCAACTATTGAACTAAATAATGAAATTCAAGAAATTGGAATAATACAGAGGAATTCATAAAGAGTTTATGATATGAGATTCATCTTGTATGCAAATATTCAATATCTAAATTATCCTTAATCATAGTATTAATAAGAATGGATATTATTAATATGGATAGATCAACATATGTTAATACTTTATATAGGAGGTGATTTTCATTCACAATGACATGAGATATCTAGAGTAAAAATGTGAATGAATAATATAATAATATTCATTATAGACCTTGCCAATGAGATTTTATATGGATGATTGATCTATGTTTGTAAAATTATATCTCACTCATATTAGTAGTGCAAGTATCCTTAGACTTGAGATGTTAAGGTTATCTTAACTATGAATTGTTATGTTTTGACTCTCATGCTTTTATTCCTCTATGAAGCATGTTCATAGCTTTGAGATTAGGTATAAAGTGAAGTAGTTAAATGTCACACCCAGCCCATACCCAGGCAGACATGCTCCCACGACACAGACAGTGACCCTTTAAGAGAACCACTACCTGTGACGTCAGGGATACATCGTACAGACGTCGTATGGGGACACGCTCTAGCCTAATGGTGGTTGT